>JARKIC010000485.1:0-259990 GCA_029378375.1 Mycena olivaceomarginata | reverse complement strand
CTCGGCCGCTTTCGACTCCCTGTCCTTCCGGAGGCGTGATAGGACCATCTACTTTATATGTTGGGACGCCGTATTCCAAGGGGGGGGTGATGTCAGGGGAACCCCCGCTTCGGACGGTTTTCCATCCGGACCCAATCTGGATGCTTCGGGCGCTTCGGGCGCTTCTCCGAATGGTTTTCCACCCGGCGCTCCGGATACTTCTGCGCCCTTCTATCCGACCGCCAAACCACTCGGGACATCTGTCCGCTCTTGCTGGCACGTGCTGTGCGATCAGGCCCACGATCATTGTAGATACCTCCGGACATGTGCTACTGGGTAGTTACCAACTAGTATATAAGGTTTCGCCTAGTGTGGGAATCCTCATCCTTTCTTCTCTTCGGATTCCCCTGCTAGGTGCGTAGTATTTTCCGCTCCTGTATTTTAGTACCTATTATTTATACTTCGGATTCCCCCGCTGGTTTCCGCGCCCTGCGCCGAGCTTAAGGTTGCCCTTACAAGTACTTGGTATCGTCGCTCTCGGAAACCAATTGACGCTATGCATGGCAGTGTTAAATTTCTTCCGAACACAATCATAATGGAATACACACCAGAATGGCGATCCGCCCACACATGCGGATATCGAGTGGGACCGATTTCACCTTGAGTTTGACGATAATGGCCTGCGCGAGATCAACAACGTTCATTGCGTCAGGACGCAGAACACTGATGTTGGGATCTTCTGGTTCTGAACCGAGCGAACCAAGGATCTATGCATGGGCCCATCAGCTTTCCGTCACCATGGAGCCGAGTCTCAAGTACTCACTGTGTTCTTCACAAGGTTACGCCTGCTGGTCAACACTCCGGAAACCGCGGTCCCAAGAGCATCCATTGCATGCTTCTCATCCCTCAGCTCCGTACCAAACCCCCAGCTGGGATTGACGAGAACCATGTCCTGCCGACGTTGTGAAAAAGGGACAATGACGAACTTGCAAAAAAAACTAACAGTCAACAATTTGGTGGGACCAATCTTGGTGTCGCAGTATGCGGGGATCGAAGGATCGACCATCAAGGGACCCGCTTACCTGGTTCACTTATCCTGCATTCAAAGGTTAGAAGCAATGGCTCCGAATGATCATCGAAACGTGCCATGAGCTTCTTGGGAACCTTCCACTCTTTGGCCGCGGGCTGGATTAGGCTCTGGCGGTGCGCAATGGCGAGAAGCTGGCCCAGTTGCTCCCCACGCCCGAGCTGTTCCATGGAACGATATGATTTAGCATCTGCATCTGGGACTTGTCGGCATAGGGAACATACTGCAGAGAATCCGATCAGAGCTTCGTGGTCTTCCTTCTTGAGCTTGTGCGCCCGGGAAACTTCGCCGGCAAATTGACTCATATCCTCGGCAGGACGCTTGAGACGAGGAACGACAGGGGCCTGAAGGGGAGAGGGATATCCCGGACTCTGAGGCGACTGTGCTGCGCTTCCCGGTGGAACTGTGTGGACGGGAGACGGTGCCCTCAGAGGTGAAGAATCGAGTGGCATATCAAAAGTGTCGGACATTTTGCGACGGTTTGCCATTGCTGGGCCGAGAGAACTGGGAAACGAATGTTGGTGTAAAGAATGGATTTTGAGTGAGTGGCGAGGTGGTGGCTGGAGCGGGAATGACAAAGGCAGAGGCTGTGTGCGAGCACATCAGAATTATACTTTGCACACGGGCCATCATCACAGCACAAACACCGTTATCGGATGGCTCCTGTTCGCAAGGACGCAGGTTAGTCATTCTTTCAGCAATTCTATTGCAGTTCTGAACACATTGAACAGCAGACTTTGAAGAAATTCCGGATAGTTTGCTGCATCGTCTCAAGTGTCTTGTTTGCTCTTCAACTGCCGGAACTGTGTCTCTTCTTCCTACGTCCATAGCAAATCATCGTAAATCCCCAAAACATGCATCAGCCCTCCGCGCAACTGCCGGGCCTACTCCGAGTGGTCCGACTCTTCTGCAGCCGCCTGTTCCCAAGGATCCTTTGAGGCCAGCTGTGATGACCCTCGCTGCCCACTATGCAGATGACCCTCTGGATTCGGACGAAGATATGCCTCTGGCTGGCATTTCGGGAATGGAACATGGTAATAGCTTATTTAACGAGGCTATTTCGTACGGTAGGGAGATTTTCGATGCTGCTGGGGAACAAGTCATGTTTTCTGCGGGCGAGGTTCCTGCGGTGGATAGCTCTGAGCTCTGAATCTAACCGGATCTGGAGGGAGATGGAAAACCTGGGGTACTATGACCACACAATCTTCACAGACATGACACCCATGATGGCCGATATCTTCGACAAGACAGATGATTGTACAGTTTCTGATGCAGTGCGGGCCATGGCAGCCATGGGTGAGTACAATATGGTACGCAGCCGCACTTGCTTTGAAAATTCCTGATTCAGGTCTTGATGAGTCTGATGAAGAAAACAATGATGACAGCTCTCCGGTGGGGGGTATTTAATGAGGACTGGGTGCCACACAGCTCAAAGACGGTGGGTTTTTTGACTTCCGCTATGATTTCACTGAAAACTTGAAAACTGATATTCTACTTGGATCCAGATGTTTATGCTTGACCTCTTAGACAATTTACCACACTTGCGACTCTCGGACGACCAACTAAAAGCGATTATCTGGGTAATGAAGGAATGTGGAACTCCGAATGTTCCATCCTTTTCCACGCTGCGGAAGATGCAGAAGAAGATGACACAAGACATCGGTTTGAAGCCACGCCATCATACATCTTCTCTGCAAAATCAATTTACATGAACCATCCAATGACCTATTACATCTTGTGAGAGCCTTGATTTATTCTCTCGATCTGAGTTCAAAAATACTTCAGGACTTTTCCAACCCTCTTGTTCGCGAGCACCTCCATTTCTATCCGGAAATCACAACAACAGTATCAGAATCGTGGCAAGCAGAGAAGTATGTCAAGGAAATCGAGGATGATGACTTGTCTCCAATGTGGGCCAACTGGGACGGAGCCTCGCATCGGCATTTTTATATCAAGGAACTCGCACAGAGCAAAGACGGAAAATATCATGTCCCACTCAAATGGATTATATACAAGAAGCAGGTGCATTGTGATGCGTATCTTGTCACAAAGGAGATGGTATGCAAGTTTCTCTGGATATTGAGCCACCAATTAAACTCTGCTTGTAGTCCGGAATATTTACAGTTGAGGAACATGAATGTAAGTAACACATGTGAAATCAATCAAGGATGAGCTGAAGAATTTGAAAGTGGTTAGGGTTCTGGCCACAGACTTCCTTTATAATTTTTTGGATCTTCGAGCACAGGGAGAAATCAAGTTCTCTGGTGAGTCTTGTTCCGATATTTGCCTTGAACTATCCAAGAACCACCACAGGTGTCCAGGATGCGTTCACACCGCACACACCCCACCCTGTTCGTGAAATTGCACAGGGTCGGCCGGTGTTTGTGCTTCGTATTATGCCATGGGCAGATGATGTCTCTGGGAATCGAAGCAAACAGTACAATGCACATATGAATATGTATATTGCAAACATCAACCTGCCACACCAGTTGCTGTCTCAAGAGTATTTTGTTCGCTTTTGCGCCACTTCACAGTATGCCTCATCGCTAGAGCAATTTGATGCCTTGGCGGAGGACTGGTGAGTGTTGAAACATAATTTTTTCTGCAGTATAGCTGATGGTTTGAACTAGCATGCAGAAAGATTGGACTTCGACATACGATTGCAAATTGCAGCAGGAGATTTTATTCTGAATTGGGATTCATCTTCTCCCTGCGGATAATCCCCAACAGGCTGAAACCACGTCAACTGCTGGTTCAAGTGCCAATCTTTGGTGTCGGGAGGACAATAGCGGAGGGTCGGCAACATATCGCGAAACAGAGGAGGGATACCATGCACTCTTTTCAGTAAGGTGGTCTTAAACATACCCACTTCCTACAATTAACGAGACCAAACTTCAGCCTGGAAAGCCATGAACACCAGCAGACACTGTAGCCAAAATCAAGGAGCAGATACGATCTGCCTGCCTCGGTGTTGCATCCGTGGTTGAGAACTTACATGACAGAGAGTGGAGTCAAGGATAAGATTCGGTTCATTGGATTGAACTGCTTCTTGAGCAGGCCCGAAAAATTTAGCAAGAACGGGTTTACAACCATAAGACAAGAGATCCGAGGCTCAACGATCCGAGAATCAAAAACGAGGCACGCCAACTGGTTAAACAGGGCATAATCAAAGAGATCCAGGAAGAACTGCTTGACTGGGTCATTATGCAACCACCAGAACACTATGAGAAACTGGATGAACAGACACGTATTTTGGTTCGCTGCTTTGCTTCCAAGTTTGCTAATTCAATTGCAGGTATTAATCCTGAATTACGTCTGGGTGATCATTATAATGTTCTCCTCCGCCTTTGCGGTCTCGATCCTCATCGCGACAGCCCTTGTGAAATCCTACACACTGTGCTTCTCAGAGAAGATAAATATGTCTGGTACAAGACAACCAAGGGCTGGAATGATGAACAAGGTGAAATATTTGCTGCCAGGCTGCAGTCCGCTTCTATAGATGGTTTGAATCTCCCGCCACTCCGTGCACAATACATGGTCCAGTATAAGAAGTCGCTGATTGGGAAGCATTACAAGGCCCTTCAGCAGGTTGGTATTTTCCAACTGGACGCACAACTCTGTTCTCCCGCACTGTTCGAACTCTGGAAGGCCAATGGAGTTCTTGGCGCATTGATCTGGTTTCCTGTGATCAAAAATATGGACCAGTATCTGGTGAGTCGTGGCTGAAAATTTGAAATTGCTCTTCAACTCTTCTAGGCGGATCTCACAGTTGTGATTGACAATGTCCTCGATCGGTGGGCAATTGTTGACCCCACAAAAATCACACAGAAATACAAACTCCATGTTCTTCCCCATCTTCCATCTGCAGTCCGTCGATTTGGACCATCAGTACTGTTTGCAACGGAAATCTTTGAATGTTGGAACACTGTTTTTCGACTGTGCAGTGTCCTATCCAATCATCAAGCACCAAGTCTTGATATTGCAACAACATTGGCAGATATGGAGTGTTTCAAACATCAAGTAAGCAGCGGCTGGTGGAAGCCAGTTGATGGTGACTGGACGCAAGCTGGCCGTAAATTTCAAACCTTTTTAACTGGGAATCAACAACTGCAGCGCCGTATTGGTTGGACTTCTCATGATACTTACAAGGCTGGTAGGGGCTCGTGATTGTGGACACCCTCATTTTACTGATGAGATTGAAGGCTCAGTTATGCCTGTCTCCAAAAGCAAGCAGCGACCCAACACTTGGAAGAATGCTCTAGGCTCAGCCTGGAACAACACTCTTGCAGAGCCTATCAGCCATGCGAACAAAAATTGGATTGCCTGTAAATATGCTGTCGCTCGTTCACAAGAACCATGCTTCACAGGCTCCTGGGTGTTTATTATGGATGGAGTTGTTACAATGACAACACGCCCGAGT
This sequence comes from Mycena olivaceomarginata, assembly GCA_029378375.1. Taxonomy (NCBI): domain Eukaryota; kingdom Fungi; phylum Basidiomycota; class Agaricomycetes; order Agaricales; family Mycenaceae; genus Mycena; species Mycena olivaceomarginata. Next base: position 254,504 of record JARKIC010000485.1, on the reverse strand, counting down.
GTCCACAAGTCGGTATGATGACAAGGGATTGGGTAGTGCAAGGTATTAACCGTATTGTCAATGAAGTTGAATAAAACACTAGGAGAGGTACAGAATATCTACGACTAGGCTACAACTATATACTGTTCTGTGTATCTAATCATTGTAACTATCGTCAAGTTCAAACGTGAGTTATACCTTCCTAATAAGTAATTGTGAGTAAATACTATGATCCGAGCATAAGGCTTCGGCGTGGTAAACGACCGTAAGTAATGCTGTACTACTATATATAAACTGAAATGAAGTGTCTATGTGTTGCTTCCATCTGTTAGGTGTGTGTTCTTACCAAGAACATGCCGTAGTCCGCAAGGCTATTAGTAACCACCACATGTATACCTTGTGGCCTTGTAAATATAACTGTTCATGCATATAGCATGTGTTCCAACTCGATCGTACCAACCGATCGTCCATGTATAATTAACTAACCCGATTCCTCGGTAACTTCCTCGATCGTCGGGAGACGGGATGGCGGTGTCACATGAGAGGCGCTATCACGTGATTTGTGATAAGATAAAAAGCGCTCGAATCGTGACAGGAGTTGAGGTAGATGCACCTCATTCACAGCAGTGAATTTGCTGAGCCATTTCTCAGGTGTTGGCTGCCCGGATTATCAAGATATTGACCCCAGAGCACACCCAGCTGCATACAGCAGCTATTATTGTCCTGCAGATGTTCACAGTTTCTGAGACCATTGATGATCACTACGGGATGCCTCTGCTTGTGAAGACGGAAAACACTGTTGTCTCCAGGCCAGAGGTATGTTCACATCCAGCCATTTATTTTTATATCCTAATTATTTGTCCCAATGCAGCATATCTTGTTCAAGTTCAATGCGCAACATGACTGCCATCATTTTTCGTGTCCGCTTGCGGATTCTCCCGGCCCGCAGCAGGAACGATCTGAATCCAAGTTGACGCGGAAAGTCAGGGCCCACAAGGATGAGTCACGCTTTCTTCTGAACACTCACGCACTCCACAATGCCCACCTTGTTCGAGAGACGCTTCCACGCAGTCTCACAGCACCAAAACCCTGCTTTGTGGATCGCCGTGCCAAACATTCCGAGTTTGCTGCCGCTCTGCAAGCGGTTGGCCCTGAAAAGCGAGCACAAGCAACAGCAAGAGGCCAAGCAACAAAAGCAAGGAATAAGCAGGATAAGGTGGACAAGGCTGCTGGTGTTGCAGTGCGGGCAGGGGATCCGGCAACAAACATTAAATAGACATTGATTGAAATATGAATAAAATGTTGATCCAACACTGAGGGAACATCTGCCAAACCTACTTCCAAGGTTTCATGGCAAACATCCACACAACCTTTTTTTTCAGGCCTGTTTGGATGTTTTGTCAAATGTTTCATAAACGTGGGCGGACTGAGGTTTAGGTAACATTGGACTGAAATGGGGGTGTATGCCTTCAACGCATGCACACCGGCGATTGCCGAATATTGGGTGATCCGATGTTGATTTCGAGACATTACTCAAAAGCTAAAGTATCAAATTAGTATTGCATTGCACTGAATTCCAAGCTGATTCCAAAGATTGAAGCTGTGATATCAGTTCTCACTGAAATCAAAGCTGGTTTTACTAGCTTCAGTTTTAGATTTTGGGCAACCCGAAATGCCAGTTGAGACTTAGCCTGTCCACATCAACATCGGACAGTCCAAAATTTGGCAATATCTCCCAGGTCCCTCTGTCAACACTGTGGAAAACAGAGTGCGTGAAATTCTCTGTTGACCTTCGTGAATTTCACCATTCACTCTGAAACACTGTGGAAAATTATTTCACCCCATGGGGTGAGAAGATGGTGAATTTGGTCGCCTCAAAGGCAAAGTATGTGAAAATTGAGTTTCACTCTGGAATACAGTGAAACTGCTTTTTCACGTACTCCACCCGGTCGCTGGAGCACGGTCCAAAACTCAGGTCATCAGTACCAGTTATTTACATGCTATATTAGCACTTCAAAAGATCTTTAGATAGTTAGAGTAATTAATATATTCGATGAATGTACCTATAACCTTAGTACTTGGTGGTTGTACTTGTACAACACAGTTTAGAGCAGCACTTCAAAAGATCTTTAGATAGTTAGAGTAATTAATATATTCAATGAATGTACCTATAACCTTAGTACTTGGTGGTTGTACTTGTACAACACAGTTTAGAGCAGCAATGAGGGGAAGGGTAGAAGACAGAGATATCCTTTTGCCCAACTTTAGCCCTGGAACATGGTGAAATTCACTACAAAAGTACGTGAAAGTGAGGGCAAACAGTGGGCAAAAAGCGTCATATTGACCGTGAAAATTTTGAGGCCCTTTTTGATGTGAAATTCGCTTATGGACCATGAAATTCACGAAGCGAAATTCCCGTGCTATTGGGGCGAAAAAGTATCGCGAAATTCACTCTCTCTGTGGTCCACAGTGCAAGAGGCAAATGGCTGCCTGGTGACTGCACATACCCAAGATTTCCAACTTTATGTTCATCCAATGTTGATACCGCCACTCAAAATATTGAATCAGTATTCAGTTGAACCAATACCAAAGCAGAATCCACTGCTTTCAGCTCAGATTTTGGTTCAGTCTACATGGAAGATGATTCCAGTAATTTCAGGGTTTGGTTTCAGTTAACCTGAAGTCTAGCTCGATATTCAGACTTTCGAATTGACTTCCAACATCAACGTCGGGCCGTGATATATTCGGCAACTGCCGGTGTGATGGGTCCGCATGCCATCAAAATTCAAATTGTGTAACAAAAGGCTTTGAGTAGACTCGCAAGCCAGTCGACGTCCACTCGGTTACAAGACAGAGCGGGTGGGAACGGCGACGGATTAGGATAGAGAACAATAGCTACAACATCGGAGCAAATAATGATGGGACGTCAAACAACAGGTAACCTTGTGGACGGACTGGGCCCGCATGTCGCCTGTTTCAGTGATGGATTTCCGCCCCGCCATTTCAGACCTTCGACTTAGAACAAACGCGCCGAATACCTTAAAAAAAAGTCTCAAAGTACCTTAGGCAAAGATGGATAACTTTGGATTCTCTATCCATTGATACCAACATGTTTTTGGACGGCAGAAAAAATGAAGGGGGTATCAATGGATAGAGAATGAAAAGTTATCCATCTTTGCCTCAGACACCCCCCGGCTCTGCTGTGTAGTTCGTGAGTTGCAAAAGCGTCGTTTCCATTTTATTTCTAAGTCAAGCGTCTGAAATGGCGGAGAGATCTGCCATCTGCCAAACAGGCGACATGGGGGCCCAGCCTGTCCCGGTGAATGCCTGAGTTTACGATGGCATCAATTTCACCGGGCCGGGCTGGTTTCACGAGCCTAGGCTTTGAGCCACCGTCAAAATAAAGAAAAAAGGTGACCGAAATCTGACAGCATGATGCGTTTACATAAGGCATACAGGATTCACATGCCTCGGTGTCACGGACTCTCGGCTTCCAACGACGCCATTACCGTCTTCCAAACGCAAACTCAGCAACACGCGCCGAACAGTAAGCAAAGGTAAGCTGGACGTGACTTACAGCTGCTTGTATCTAAAGGGCTCCTTGAGTTCTCAGAAGCACCAAATCAGAACAAGATGGCTCTCCAACCCAGTTTGCGTCCTCTCATCATTGCTGGAACCGCTGACGCTCCCCACACCCTCGATATTTTCTGTGAGTGCATTGGATCATGTAGGGCACGTTACTGAACGGCCTCCAGTGGACTATGTGTGCCCATTTAGGTAGATCGATATGCCTGCATCCATCGATCTCCAATCTGAAGTGCGAGCAGCGCCAAACTTTCGCTCGCAATAGACAGTGTTCTTGTTCCCCTGCTAGGACCCGGCGGAAAATACCATGAAAAGGTCAAAGCAATCTTCAGACCTCAAGTTCAGCCCTGGCACGCATCCTCGACTTTCGTGCATGAAGCCGGCCTCGCGGTTAGCTCCCCGCCATCCCGAGCCCGAGTTTTGATCTAAGCGTCATCTAGGTCGCGCGCGCTGCTCCTGAGTCTTTCTGGTCGTTCTCGCTCGCTCTCTTCAAGCACCAGGGAGAATACTTCGACGTCCCAACTTCCACGTTTACGCCGCTCCAAATTCGCGAAAAGCTCGCGGCTCTCGCGGCCGAGGTCATCCCTGTCCCTTCAAGCGCTGCTGGAAAGTTCGCAGATCTTCTTGTTTTGGCGAGCAGCCCGAACGGCGGCAACGCGGTCACCGATGACCTCAAGTACACAAGTATGTACTATCTAACTCCTCGACCTAGTGTAGTGCGTTAACACCAGATAGTCAAATTTTCCCGCCAGAACGGAATCCATGTCTCGCCGACGGTACTGTGGGACGGCCTTGTTGCCAACGAGATCTCCAGCTCCTGGGGCGAGCAAGAGTGGACGGACTTCCTCCTTGCCAAAGTGACTGTCGAATAATCGTGATCCAAACGAGCCGTTGGAGTGTACAAAACAGTTTCCTTTTGCCTTGTACTAGTCTGTTGCGAATCTTCCCTCAGAAATAACGATCCGATAAATGCGTGGAAAGCCCATTCAATAAGCAAACCCATTCAATGAGCCGGTTTTCGGTAGCAATGAGCATTTGCTACAAATTGTACGACCAAGTGGCCATCCAACTACCGAGGAACCAGTCTCGACTGGGTTCGTCGTCTCCGACGCACGATCGGCACCTTCTTCGCTTTCACCGAACTTCCAAGCCCTGCTGAACATGAGCACAGCTGCCGAATGCAGACTTACCGGAAGAAAATGAAAGTAAGAATCCAACATAAAACGGAGTATAGATCACACCAGAGCTATATCTCGTGGCTTGGTCCAATATAAATATCCATTCCATTTTCCCTCAACGCCGCCAGTGCAAGTCCGACACCCTGCTCGAAGTTGACTTGCAGTGCCTCGGCTGGTGTATCGTCCACCCAGATCTGGCGGAAACAGCGCAATCCAGCGCCGTGGATTCCTTCGTTAATGGCTCGCTCCCGACTGGAGCTCGCAGGCTGTTTTTGACTCTTGGTCCAAGCAACACTTCAGTATCTGAACCTTGATCGGGGCAAGCCGCATTATCCGTGATTGATCGAGGACAAACCCGACATAACTTCAAGTCGCGAGACCTGGCTTTTCGTCTTCCCATTGCATCTTTTCCTCCCCGCCGTTTTACGTATTCTCGCCGCGCCGCCGGCAGTCGGGTTGCCTGACTGTTCGCTCTTCAGCTCGATGGCTTTTAACAGTCGTAACCTCTTCTTTATAGCGTGTCTGGTGCTCTTCAAAGTGAGTATGTTTGCTACTGGTTATATCACCACTTACGTGCGCCCGCCTAGCTCATTGGAGGCTCCGCCGTTCACCGTCGCCAAGTCCAAATCTGCCTAGACGATACCACATGCGCTTTTTGCCCTGCAGGGAAGATCCTCTGCAGCGGACAGTGTCTTCCCGGTCCATCATGCCCGACCGTACGACCGCCTTTGCCACGACGGGCCAGGAGCGAATGCCCCGAAGGGCTGACATCATGTCCCGTCCCTGGGCGAAGCTTCGGCGGCTGGGATTGCATCGACACACGAAACGATCTCGAAAGTTGTACGTCTTGAACCGTCTTCTTTATTATTTTTTTCGTACGACTGACGCAAGTGATCAGGCGGTGGATGCATGTATTCCGTGAGCTCAGAAACCGCCGGACAGGATTGCACCGCCCTGCTTGGTGTCGCCGACGTTTCTTGCATCAAGGGTCAGTGTAGTCTCTTATAAACAGACACTATAACACCATAACCTCGTACCTCGGTTTGTTATAGTCTGTCAGTAAGGTCGATCAAAACGATCGCTCATGTCGTTATTACAAATCATAGAATTTTCCTGGTGTTCCAGAAGGCTCAGCGACGCGTCTTTCATTTTTCTGACCTAACATTTACCTTCAGGAATACGAAAGCAGTAAATTATCCTGCCATTTGTTGGGCGGAAAGTCGAAAACGCCCAATGCCGAAATGTGATGGTCTGGTATGCGGAAAAGGCCGAGGTACTGATTTGGAGGGAAACGGACTGTTATCCTTGTTCTTAAGAGGCAGTCCAGTCGAAAACAAGATTTCTAGAGACTTTTCCTCTCAAAGTTTACCACCAGAGCTGCAGGCGAGGTGAGTGGTTGCGGGCAGACATTCAAACTCCGATGATTATATAATAACGGCGCGACGCATACATGATCGCGCGCTTAACTACAGACTAGGGTCAGTGTGCGGTCCGGAAATGCATGCTCGGATACAAGCTCTACGAGGATCATAGGCACTGTATTGAGTCTGAGGGAATGTTTAACCAATTATTTAGGATTTAAGAGTGCGAGGCTGCGGCCGCAAGTGCCAAGTTGTACTTAAGTAGTCTCAGAGACCTTGAGCGCGGCGTTTCAAGGTTTGCCAAAACCTGGATCCAGAGTTCACGAACGTTGTTCCCGGTTTCGAAACGTCCGCATCAGGGCTCAGCGCTTGGTCTCAGGGACCTCCATACACTTAACGCAAGTTCAGTGGTCGGCTTGATCAAGAGCTAATGATGCCATCACACAGTCATCGATGACAACAGTTGAACCTAAAATTCAACCTGTTTAAAAAAATCCGAATTACACACCTCCGCGGACTGTAGTATAAGGAATTGTGTTGCGTTGTAGTAGTAAGTACTACACCACGGGTTGAGAGGATTGATTGATCGACAAGTTGAACAGGTCAATCATATAAATTCGTTCGAATTCAAGCGGGGTAAGCAGCCTGCCAGTGGCAGCTTATAGCTGAGCAAAGACGAGGATCACAACAATTTGTGGTATTTCGGTTTAATATTAAGTAACTCCCGAGAGAGATTGGCAGTGTTGGACGGAATATTCGGAAGCAAGGACCCTTGGACAATAAATTAGACGTCGGCGGTGAACACAAAAATATGAACCTGATGCGAAAGATCGCTTGAGACTATCGGCTTTACGTTCTCCAACTCTGTCCAATTGGGGAGGTTAAATATGAGTTTGAAATCATGATCATTAATGAAATGACAATGAATACGGGAGAGGGAAAAAGTGGTGTTGAATTATATTTCAGTGTACACTAGGTTCTAAAAAGCAGTACGAAAGCGAGGTGTGATTTTGGTCTGTCGGTCACAATCGAGAAACTCCACTGGCTCCAAACTGGTCTCGGTAGCATTCCTCGGCCGCTTTCATTGCATCGTATTCGAAGAGGTAAGATTGAATTTCCTTGGCTGTTTAATGAGAAATGAGTGGAGCGCCGATGTGTAATGGCTTCACTGACCTTGGACAAGGTTAAAACCTTTCGATAGTTGCGCCACAGACTCAGTGTTCACAAATTCACCCCGCTCTGTTCGAAGACGTTGGTACGCCGCGAGTCTGGCAGGAATGTCTTCGCGTCTAGTTCTTGCCGGAAGCAGACACCCCAAAGAACCGCCATCTTCAATCGCCATCCCGGCGCCTTGACCCAGCAGAGGTAGGGTGCCGTGTGCAGCGTCTCCGAGCAGAGCCGCTCGGCCACGGACCCAGGTCGGCAAGTGGGGCAATACCCGCAGCCTCCATCGGTGGATCGAGCCATGGATGGGCAGATCCAAGAAGTGCAGGAATTTGGAATGGAATTTGGGAAACTTGGCGATGAATTCCTCTCGAGTGGCAGTGGGGGTCCAGCCTACAGGGAATGCATTACTACACATCGGTGTAAATGACCGTTCCGAAAAACTCACCTGCCTCGTCCCCGGGCGAATCTGGATAGAAGGCCACGACATTGAGGAGAGTGCCGTTTCGGAATGGGTAGATCAAAAACATCCGAAATGGACCATCCCTGTCGATGACAATGCGACTGCCTATGATGCCTGCGTGAAGCCATTCAAGCTCTGGCATATTGAGGAGGTCCGATACTTCAAAAATGACCCGGAAGCAAGACCAGCCCGAATTTCGGGCATTCAAAGTCTTTCCTAGGATGTGAGAGCGAACGACGGACTAAAGCCTGGTTAGTCGTTGAACAGCGAAAGAAAGCGTGGTACCTACATGGATTCCGTCGGCCCCAAGTATACAATCTCCGTGGACAATTTCGCCGCCGTCCAAAGTCACGGTTCCTTCTTCAGGATCAGAGGAAACGACCCTCGTCCCAAGGCAGAGTTTTGCGGGCGGGCCTTCGCCTTCTCCCGTCGCCAGTCGCTTGAGTTCCTCGTATAGATCGCTCCGATGGCAGAGGAGTCCCTATGCGTCATTAGATGAGCCGTTCTTCGATGCAATGATACCACATACATTCTCTTTCATTCCAGGAATTAACCACGAGCTGGTTGTTCCCTCCTCGCTGCCATCGGAGGGGAATACTACACTCTGCAGAATAACATTCAGTACTTGATTTCGACAAGCGAATTGAGCAACATACCCCTTGCCAGGGAACACCCTTCAAATTTTCCCTCGAGACCCCGAGACGGTCTAGAACTTTCAAAGAGTTGGTTTGGGCCGCTACGGCCGCACCAATTTCTGTTTTAATTTCCGCGGCTTCGAATATCTGCGCAGGCCAGGTCAGTGGAAAATAGCAACCATGGCGATGAACAGATAGACCTGCACATTGTGCCCATTCCGTCTGAGTGCGATCGCCGCTGTCAGGCCGCCAATGCCTGCGCCAACTATAGAGATGTTGAGAGGTGAAGAGTTGTTCGAAGATGCCATTTTGCGATGAACGTACCTCACTGAAGACGATTGTTAAATACCCTTCACGGGCTAACTTCCTGACGAGCTGACATCGTCCGTTTATCCTGGGCGTCCATTTATCCTAGATGTGGTCAGGGTGCTTACCCTCGCAGCTTCGCTCCGAACTGAAGTCGGATCAGGAAGTTCGTGGGAGCTGCGGCCAACTTGGCATTCGACCCCAGGCGCTGGGCACTAAGCAGAGCTCGAGACCCTTGCTTATGCCAAGTTCCAGAGCCACGCTTGACGAGATTCTGGGAAAAACATACTTCAGTACTTGGAGACGGGGACGTGAGAAAGTAATTTGAAGATTTTGACGCGGCTTACCGATTGACCGAGGAAAGTGGTCGAGCTGCGATTCCAACCGGTTTCCGAGTCAGAAAGAGAGAAGCTGAAGCGGTAATACAGTGCCCCACATCTAGACTTCCAGTCCGATTAGCCGAATGAAGTGGGCGAGCAGCGATTCCGACTGGTTTCCGAGTTCACAACTTTAATCCAATTAACCGAACGACGTGGTCTGGATTCCGAGGCGTTTCCGAGTCCAATCATCTATGTAGACGGGTGAATATTGCAGTATTGATCGCGAATGAGTACACGGAGGTACCGAAGTATTTGATGGGACATGGTGGTTGAGAGAACTTAGAAGAGCGGATCACTGGATGATGATGTGATCACACCATCGTGATCGCAATGCGCATCACCAAGGTTTTTTTTTTTGAAGCGGCATGTACGTGGTCTCCTGTGCATGTACGCTGCTTAATCGACACGGCCAGTACTCAATCGCTCGGGGTCGCAAACGGCTTACTCGCCACTCCTACGCTTCAAAGCTTGAACGTTATTCATGGCAGCTGTAGCCTGAGGCTGTTGCGCATTAGAATTTAAAATCAAGATTGAAATCCCTGGATCCATGGAGTCCTTCTCGAGTTCGACCTCGGAAGCATAGGATTTCGGTAAATACGGCATATCATCCCGGCAGAGGTTGCGCAGAGGACCTGACTTGGGTGCAGTTGCCAGGAGGTAAGAGAAGCATGAAAGCCACACCACCGCACGACCAGAACCGTGACCCTAAAACTTTGAGCGCAAAATCGGAGACGAAATCTCTTGACTCCGCCGTCCATTCTGCATCGCGCGCAATGCCTCCTCGTAAACCTTACCACCGCGACGAACTTGAGCATCTCGCGGCGCAGATTGTCGACGGCAACGTCGACAACGGTGCGTTCTCCTCGCTCACGACGCACAAACGCAATGGCCTGGATCATGGCGCTGGGCCATATCAGCGATATTGACCCGCGGATGGACCAGGCTGTCACTCCCAAGAAACAGCGCGAGATTGCGGTGGAGAATCTAAGGCTCGGGCTCTGGGACGTCCAAAGGTCCGTCGAAAAAAAAAAAAAGTGCTGCTCCACGTACTAATTTCTACCAAGATTCGATTACCTCCCCCCCAATATCCCTTATTCCAAGACCCCGAATTTCAACCTAGCCCGGCTTGAGTCGTGGCCAAATTGGAAAGAACCTCACCCGGAAGTTCGCGCAGGTAAACTGGATAGCCACAAGGACGTCGAGCAAATGCAATCGTAAGTACAGTATTATACGTCCGGGCGGACCCACAGATTTCAATTGGTTCGCAGATATATCGTGTCGCATTCAACCTCCTTGCGTTCACGCAGCCCGAAATGATGGAGGGTCTTCCTATGCGTCCGCCCAAGGGGTTTTTCGGGAATTGGATCGGTGTCAAAGCGATCATGTGCCGCGCTACTCTGGATATTACCGCAGAAGGTTCAAAGCCCATTTATGTAACTAGAAAAACCGACCAACTCCCTCATCATTAATAGGCGGACGCGAAACACCTTTTGTGTTGTACTACGAGAAAACGGAGAAGGAGGAAAAGGCGCTAATCATGGAGATTCTCGACGTCAAACGCGTACCCTGGCCAGAACCCGGACCCAAGGTCGGGGCAGCTGAATTGCGAGTTGGTCCGTGTTTGATATCTGTGTCTAGCTCTTGGAACAGCTCTTGGAGGCCCAGACGGTCAAATTCGGTGCACGTCCTGGTGGTACGCGCATATACAGTCGTTGTAAACCCACTAACTCGTCCCAACAGGGCCGCTTGTGCCGATGATGCAAACACCCAAAATTCCGCTCGTCGCAGTGAGGTATTCGTATATGGAGAGCCATCCCGAGGTAAACAACTGTCAGTTACGGATTTTCTAGTGCTGATGCACACGGATGCAGGGTGGGGCTCAGTTCCTCCTCCACCTCGAGTCCCGCCTGCGCGAGCTTCTTCCTTCGGATTCTTCCGACGACGACGTGCGTGCCGAGTTGGAGAAGCATCTCGAGGCGGGCGAGGAAATGCTTGGGGAGCATATCCGCATGTTTGCCCGCCTGCTGTCGCACAGCGCAGACCTCGTGGACAAAGAGTGGGCGAATGACCAGCAGTCGCATTGGAATATTTCCACGGAAACGAAGGAGGAGACGCGCGTCAGCTTTTTTATGCCGTGCTTGCGACCGCGGTTCGAGGCCGTGTTCGACTTGGTTTTTCTTTGTCGGCGATTGTGAGGCTTCCCAGTCTTGTGGAAGAGATTGAAACCGGAAAGCGGGTGATTCCACACGCGCAGTGCGAGAATTGCAAGAAAGACGCCAAGGCTCTGTGTAGCTCGTAAATGTTCAACATAGAAAGCTGGTATACATAGCACTGATTATTTTTGTTGCAGATGCCGGGCAGTCGTGCGTAAATCTTATGGTTGAAAATCACTTCTGATGGCACATACTTCGCAGTCATATTGCACTCTATCCAGCCTGTGCCAAAGCACAGTAGCCGACGCACAAGCTCGTCTGCAAAATCTCATAAAAATACAGTCCGATCCGTCTTCCTTCCCCAAAGACACCTTCTACCCTCCCAGCGCGTGCATACCTTAGATATGGGTCTCGGAATTCGGCTTTGCCTCTTTACAGGAGTCTGTAAAAATGGGGAGCCCGCCCGTATACGAGCCTCCGCGTAACCAATACGGCGGCGAACGCTTCATAGATGGCCCCGGGCCTTAAAATGAATGATTGCACACACACTGTTCGAAGGATGCCCTTTCACGGAAACCGACGCCGTTCAAAATGATTCGCCAACGCGAAGTGTATTGAAAGCATTGGTCTCGACGAGGGGCCAGCGATGAGAAACCTAGAAAACTGTTTACGCGCATGCCCGGCACCTTGCTCACCCTGCGCAGAGTTGGATTCTCAGTCGCCCCAGGCGTCGACGTGCAAAGACTCGAGACGCCAACGAAGTTCTTGTCGACAAGACGGTTGGAGTTGCCGTCGAGTTGCCGGGATCAAATAAATCCCTCTCTTTCAACCCCCATGTTGGCCACGACGGACTTCGAGTTCTACGTCGAATTGCGCAGGCGCCAACATGCATTCGAAAGCACGATTACTGGATACAAGCCCAAAATCCCGACTCTGAACGAGAACTCCAAGAATGCTTTTCAGCAATGGCGACACGACCATTCTATCTTGGCATTTCCAAATGAAATCACGTCGGAGATTTTTTCTGCATTGCCTTCCTATTAGGGGAAGTCAAAGATGAGAATCGACGTCGATTCTCACGTCGATTCAGGCATCGATTCTGGCATCGATTTTTGATCAAGAATCGACACCAGAATCGATGTTTTCCAGAATCGACACAGAATCGATGTTTCGACTCTGGAGTCGAAACTCGACCAGAATCGATTCCAGAATCGGTGCTGGAATCGTCTCCTCACTTATCTGTGACTTATGCACCTTATGATACCTGAATTTTGTTCTTTAATATTTTGGTAAATGGAAAATATCAAATTCAAAATTGCAACCAAAATTTTCACTTCTACACCACATCTATTGAAAAGCCATGCCCCCGCCGCCGCAAAGCCTACCTCCAAGTACTCCAAGCCCAAGTCTTCCTCTACTCGGGCCGCCAAGCCGCCCCCGTCGCTTCCAAACCTCCCACCCGCATCCGAAAACCCTCGAGAAAAGCGAAGGACAGTGGCAGTCTTAGGACACCAAGGAAAGTCACGACAGCAGCGATGACAGCGAGCCCGAAAGAACTGGCGACCAAGCTAGGGAGAATCAATGCAAATCTCGGACTAGAATCGGGGGTCGGTCAAAGTTAGGATCGATTCTTGCACGATTCTCTTCGGCGATTCGGATCAGAATCGATGCCTGAATCGACGTGAGAATCGACGTCGATTCTCATCTTTGACTTCCCCTAATTTACTCGGACGATTTCTTTGCGGGCACCTCGCGATCGACTTCAGATCCACTTCGCGCCCCAATGCTGCTGCTTCATGTTTGTCGAGAGTGGAGATCCATTGCGGTATCCACTCCTGCGTTGTGGGAGTGTCTGTACCTGGATCTCTGGAATCTTCCAGACGGGTTTTTAGAAGCAGATAACCTCGAACAATCACTTGCCGATTGGCTCGCGCGCGCCAGGGCTCGCCCTCTTTCATTGTTCCTTGAAGCAGAAGATGACGGAAACCAGGGCTCGCTCTGTACCCTCCTCAATCGACTTTCGTCGCGCACCCAGGTCCTGAAACTCACCTACGTTTCGTATTGGATCTAGCACTACGAAGGGAACACACCAGATATTCAGTGTCGCATCACAACTTCAAGAACTTGAATTGGATGCCGTGGCACCTTCCCTGTTCGCCATTCCTTGGGAGACGTTGGCCGTCTTCACTGGCAGATATCTCCGGCACGACGATTGTGTCGATGTTCTGTGTCAGGCATCATCTCTTGTCGAATGTACCCTTGAAGAAGCATACCTCGATTCATTTTCCACCGGCACTCCCGTTGTGTCTTATCCCCACCTAAAATCACTCAAAGTCATTGGAGACTGTACGATTTTCCGATGGCTCACACTTCCCGCCCTCGAGAAGCTGGAAGTAGACCTGGATGGTATGGACGAGGATCTACTCCAGTTCTTAACCGGATCGTCACCGCCTTTGTTCGAGATATCGTCGCCATATCTCCCTTTGGAGTCCCTCTCCACCATGGCTGCCCTTACAGATCTGAAACTGAATGATCGCTTCGGGCCCGATTCGAGTATCTGGACGAATTCTTCCGCCAATTCAACCGCACGAACAAGCCCTGGTTCCTTCCGCAGCTCCAGGTACTGGAATTCATAGACGTTTCGCCATTTGTGAACACAGTCCTCCTCGATGCGTTGTCTTCGAGGTGTACGGCAACCCAGGGCGGAGGCGCTAGATTGCGCTGTTTCCGCCAGATCTGGATGGAGGATACACCAGCCGACGCACTGCAAGTCAGCGTCAAAAAGGGTGTTGGACTTGCACTGGCGGTGTTGAGGGAAAATGGAATGGATATTTATATTGGACCAAGCCACGAGATATAGCTCTGGTATGATCTACACTCCGTTTTATGTTTGAGTCTTCCTTTCATTTTCTTCCGGCAAGTCTGCATTCGGCAGCTGTGCTCAGCGCTCATCTTCGGCAGGGCTTGGAAGTTCGGTGAAAGCGAAGAAGGTGCCGATCGTACGTCGGAGACGACGAGCCCAGTCTCGACTGGTTCCTCGGTAGTTGGATGGCCACTTGTGCGTACAATTTGTAGCCAATGCTCAAGCTTGTTGTTACCAAAAACCGGCTCATTGAATGGGTTTGCTCATTGAACCGGCTTTCCACGCATTTATCGGATCGTTATTCCTGAGGGAAGATTCGCAACAGACTAGTACAAGGCAAAAGGAAACTGGATTGTACACTCCAACGGCTCGTTTGGATCACGATTATTCGACAGTCACTTTGGCAAGGAGGAAGTCCATCCACTCTTGCTCGCCCCAGGAGCTGGAGATCTCGTTGGCAACAAGGCCGTCCCACAGTGCCGTCGGCGAGACGTGGATTCCGTTCTGGCGGGAGAATTTGACTATCTGGTGTTAACGCACTACACTAGGTCGAGAAGTTAGATAGTACATACTTGTGTACTTGAGGTCATCGGTGACCGCGTATGTACCCGCGCATGAAGCCCTTATACACCATGTGTGCATCGTCCTCCTTTAGCTCGACGTCCTTGATGCCCGAGATGCGCAGCGCGCAGTGGAACATCGAGAGCGGATGCGCGCGCCCTTGGCGGAGGAGACCCAGCTGTGCAAAGGGCGAGTCAGCGTAGCCTGATGGGAGGAATAGAGAGAGGGGAGAGACGAGACGCACACGGCGGAAGAGCCCGCGCAGACACAGCTCGCGCGCCTTCTCGAGCGTGAGGAGCAGGTTCAGCTCGATGAGCGCGCCTCGCGCTGCTTGAGCGCGCGGCCGAAGCCCGCGATGTCGCCCGTGTGGATCGCGGCGGCGACGGCGCGAAGATGTCCGCGGGGAAGGGGAAGCGGTACATGAGCTCGTCCGAGGGGAGGTGCCCGCGGAGGATGCGCAGGGGGATGAGGTACGCGAGGATGCGCCTACGGGTTGATACGGTGGTGCACACAGTCACTTCCCAGGCAAAAACGACGTCCTGCCGGCGGGATGCCTGTACTCGCCGCGAGTGTGGCTGCGGGCGAATGGGGTCCACCACCGCCTCTTCGGCGAGGACGAGCTGTGGGTCGGCGCGGACCCGGAATTCGGGATGGTCGAGAACGCGTCGTTTGGGTGCCTGTGGCCCGGGGGCGCCACGGCCTTGGGCGTTCCGGACGCGCAGGTGTACGACGCTGTCGTCGGGCGCGCGCGCGTCCAGTTCGTTATTCGGTGGGTGTCTGTCTCATTCTTCTCTGTGCATCCCCATAACACCGGTGTGCTGACCGCTGCTTCTTTTATCTGTGCAGGTGGCAGTCGCTCGGCGACCGGTATTATCGATACACGATGGAGGACACCGCAGGCGGTGTCGAGAACATCCAATGGACGACCTGCGCCTCCGGGTCTGCGCCGGGTAGCGTTCCTCGTGTACACCGTGCCCGTGCGATCCGTGCCGGCGGGTGCGTCGCACCGCCTGCGCGCGTGCCTCAAGACGCGACGGGACGACCCGAGCGCGGGCGCGCTCGACGACTCATATGCGTACCAGCGCGTGCGGAGGTCAGACGCGTTCAAGATCGGCGCGCGGCTCGACTTTGAGGCGCTGGGCCCGCGGATTGTTATGGGGTCCCCCGCGCGCGCGCCGCAAACGGTCGTGACGGAGGCGGTCGGATTTTGGTCGACGGTGTGAAAAACCTACCTCCTAGGGGTGCTGTGATCTTTAGATTCCGTCTGGTTCCCTACCACGAGCTCCTTGGTGAGGTTGGAAAGGCGAAGAACAGCGCCGAGGTAGACGAGGTGGACAAGGATGCAGATGAAGAGCTTAGCACGGAAAATGTAGGGAGGGTAGCTGGCGCACTGGACAACATCCCCGACGACGAGATCATCATCCCAGCGCTGATGAGACCAGTAAAAATCCCACCCGCGAGGGTGTTCCAGCCGAGCTTGAGGAGGAGGTGGCCGCTGCAGTGAGGACGACTCGGATTTCACTGCACTTTGGGAGGGCTGCCAAGGTCTTCAAGCTCCAAGAAATCTTCGACATGCAGCAGCTGGAGGAGATGTCACCGTGAGGTGGTTCCTTGATGTCGTATGCGCTGGATGGCAAGAGAACTCTTGACGCTTGAGGAAGACGCTCCTGGCGCACCGGACGAGGATGTGGTAATGGTAGAATAAATATGATTTCCTTTTGGACATGTACCGAATCCACGCAAATAAACCTGACCTCTCTTGCCTTGCGGTCAAGGTCGGGTCAATCTCCGTCTGCCTTCCCCTTGACCCTTGACCTTGGGTCTAGACCCGGGTCAACTGCAACACTGGTTAGCGCGACTGCAGTCGGAGGATTAGATTACGGGATGGACCGAATCTTTGATCTGCCATCACTCCGAGTCGTCGCGTACTTCCATACGCGTCTCATCCTCAGTCTCTTTCCCTCGATTCCTCGCTCTCTCAACTCATTTTCTGAGCCCCGCCCGCCATCCTTTTTTCTTGAGCATCCTCACCTTATCCGCTAGCACCTGGAAACATAGTCTCGTACCCAGACTTTTTTCCGCACGGTGAGAAGACAGTCATTCTCAAGGGAAACAATATGGCTCTCCAACCCAGTTCGCGCCAACTGCCTGGATCTACCGTGTTCTTCAGAAGCACCAAGCCCAGTTTGCGTCCTCCCATCATTGTAGCTTCTTCCATCCGACACACAGCCCAAGAGTCAAGCACGCCCGCGCGCTTCTCGCCGGTCCCGACCTAATGCCATCGTGCGCTGCCCCCCGGCTGGCGCTACCCGCCAAAGTACCTGTAGGCGCCGTATACACCCTCGCCACCTCTTCCGCTGGCGCTCCATACTTCCCTCCACAGAGGTCCCGAGCGATGACCTCGGGAGAATTGCTGGCTACCGACTTCCTGCACGAGCTCCCGCCCGCACGCTGCAAAAGTCAGTCATCGACGTCCGGCGGCCAGACCTCGGTCTGTCTACCCTAAGTCGATGCGCGCCCCGGGTCGACTCTGACACAAGACTCAAGCTCGGCCCTACACGCCCGTGGGCTTCCAAGCCGACCGCACACGGCATGACGGCGACGTTCCTCCCTCACCAACCACCGACGCGGACGAAAAAAGGTAGGACGTAGAGTGCATCCGCGGTCGCTGCACGGCGGATACATGCGTCGCCCGCCCTTACTTCCTGTTTACTGGCGCGCTGCCTTGCTTACGAGCGCCTCTGTCGGTGCGTACGCTGTGCGACACGGTGTCGCGTTCCACGTCCCGCGCTCGGCAGCGCAACGCATGGGCAGTCCGCAGCGCGCGCTCCTCTCCTCTCCACCCTTCTCTCCACCACTCCCTTGCTCCCTCCCTCTCCGCAATCCCGGTTCATCCCTCTCCGCTTGAGCGCGATGCACGTGCACCGCGCCTCTCCACACCTCTTCTACCTCTTCATCCGTCCCTTCCTCCCTCGGTCCCCGCGCGTCGCGCCTCCCCGAGCTGTCATCGTTCCCTGCCTCTATTTCCTCCCCCTACCTACCCCTTTGATCCTACGGACTCTTACACCTACGTACCGTACATACTCAGCAAGTGCAATAAATACGATACCATCCCTGTAAACCACCTCAATCAAATTAATTCCCAACCGGTCGGCCCACGTAAGTGAATCCAATTAAATTGAGACACACACCTCCGGTCTTGCAAACCAAGTCGACCCAACTATTCAACCACTCAACAAAGCGCAACAGCGAACTGCGTTGGGACTCGAGTCAGATGGCTGAAAACAAAAAGAAGGGCGAACGGACCGTTTCCCCACGCGAACGCGAGTGGATCGACCGCGTGAACTAACTTGAAGTTTGAGTCAGTTCAGCGGAAAATGAAGGTATCTTTAAGGCCCGAGACATCAGACTCGGAGTCGACTCTGACGCACCGGGCGCGGTTCTGCGCATCAACTGTACGGGTGAGTGCATCTTGCGGCTCCTCTGGGCAAATATTAATATGCAAGGTCTCGTGGGCGCTCTTTCATCCCGGTCCAGGTGGTACCGGTAGGCATCACCCTCTTTGAAGCCTTCAAGTTCCGTAATCTCCGCCGTCTCGGATCCACTTGCCGGGTAGGTTCAAAGATGTATTCTTTCAATCTTCAAGTGCGAGGACGCGGATGGGTCAAAGACAACTTAGACTAGACCACAGCTGGTCTGGAATAAATTATTTCCCCCTCCCTCTGGCTGAATGCTCGACTCCTCGTCTTCTAGCCGCCCTAGATCCGGCGGATTCGGCACTTATGCCGCTATCGCGGGTCGACGCAATCACTTCTCTGTCAAATATGCTTCAGTCTTCGGTTCACGCTCATAGTGGAAAGTGAATTGGATGCTCGCAGCTCGAAAGAGGATACTGGACCGCAAAGCGGCGGCCCAGTAGCCGCTTGTGTACATAAATAGTAGAAGTGTGATTTCCCGGTTACATTTTGGTTAGTTTGTTCAGTAGGACCTCCCAGTCTACAGAGTCTGGAATTTCCACCGATCTTAATGATTCCTGCCACCTCTTCTCGTAAGGATCCCACCTAGAATGTGGACACACACGTTCACTCTTGATCAAATAACCTTGCCAACATTCAATTAGATCGAGTGGCGGCTCGGGGAGTTCCTAGCATTGCCCATGAGTCTTACCGGACTAACTGATATGAAGAATGTGTTTCACCTTGAGCCATTGCACAGTATCATGGAGCTCGACCGAACAGAGACATATGCCCTCACCAAGAAAGGACCCCGAGGGTGGAACAAATTCACGGAGTTCCTGCAGAAGTTCTGGGCTTGCATACGGGGAACACCTGATGAGACGACCCCATTTAAGGTCCATAGCGATAAACTTGTGACTGTATCCATTTGTGTTGTTCAGCCCAACAGCGGTTCAACATCTACAATGCAACCAACTCACCGTGAAGGGACAACGTGACCAACATCAACTTGTTGAATGTAACGAAGACCAGCTCGAGCCAAATCGGTGGCCACCAAACACCTGCCGCGGGTGAGGTCTTGTTCCCAAGAAAGTGTCAATATGGCGAGTATGCCACCAAGTGTCTGTTTTTTCATGCCTCGGCCTATGGAGTGCAAGGCAGAGAAAGTGGCCATAACCTGATCCCATGAGAGATCCAATAAAACTCGCATGAAGTACATGATCTCGTCGGAATCAACAGCCTGAGAGATCATCCAACTGGCTTGAAAAATTCGAACGGACCCCGGAGACCAAACCATGAACTGACAGCAGTGTGCGAGTGAAATTGATGAGGAGTGGCATATTCTGCTCTGGAGGGCATGGAGTGCAGAAAGAGCTGGTGAAATGACCGGACCTGCAAAGATCGGCCCACCGAGAGACAAATCAAGGAAGTTCTCCCACGAGTACATCAAATGGTAGGTTTCCCAATGCTGGACTTCAGGTACAGGTTGAGATGCCTGGTGAGGAAGGAGTGATCAAAAAAAATAAGTGTAGCGGTACATTAGGCCCTTACTTTCAGATATGCCAAAACTTTTGTGGAATTTGATTCCCCATTATAGTCATCGTAACCAGGAAAGAGATAGTCGGGATTAACACCACAAATCAGAGGGACAAGCTCCGCTGAGGGGGGAATAGACTCTAGGCAGGCAATCAAGTGGGCCACGTCTATCTCATGACTGAAGACATCATGAGGACAGTACTTGGCAATCAGAGAGTATGGTACATGCAGTAGATTGCCATGGTGGCTAGAAAGAGTTCGGATAACTGCATGAGTTACATTCATGCGGTTTTCCAGTTTGAGATGGAAAATAGATGACCGTTGCGGATCTTGTAAAAAATCCCAAAATGATGCATGGTATGCGTAGACTGCACCCGTGACATCTATGACAGAATGAAGGCCATGAAGAATCAAGTGAACAACCCCAGGTCGCAGTTCCAGAAGTTTTTCAATCTCATCGGATGTCAACGTGTTCCATAACAATACACAACCCTGCAAAATATCGCCAAGAGTCAAGCGAAATTGGGGTGGGACTCCAGATAAAATCTGAATGTAGAGCTGGTCAAGTGCTGCAAATGGCACCTCAGAAGGTGTCTGCGAGAGCTCCACAACAGCTCTTAGACGGTCAATTGGATGGAAATATTTGTCGTCCACGAACTTGACCACAGTGGATGCGTATACAAAATATCCGGAGGACTTGCGAACCAGCCCTTTCAAGATATCTACCGACGGCCATGGAGCCGGAACACCCTCCATTGTATGCTTGTGCTCCCGCTGGATGCGGGCAAATTCGTCACAGAGGAATGTTTGGACATCATCGAATGACTGCTCGACGTTGAAGAAACGGAGGATCCCACCAAAGGAAGGCTCCTCCAAACTATCACGAATATGAGCCTCTGGTCTGCTGGCGATGATGATTCGAAAGATGTTTGGGTGTTGGCAAACAACACGTCCTATCAAGTGCAATACTTCGACTTGAGCATCGTGAGTGTTGCACTCATCCAGGCCATCAACAAGAAGGATTGGAGCCACAGAATCTTTGAGAGATTTGCACGGCTCAATGATCAGCTGACGTAGCTGGGCATCCATCGACCTCCCAACAATGGAGGGATCATGTTCAACAATTTGTGAAATCAGCGGATTCAGTTCGCGGTTGTTGTTGAGTGCGAGCTGATAGGCGAGCGTCACGAAGAGTGCTCTGGAATCCCCTCGCGTGGCGTGGCCTCGTTTGAAAAAGAAGGCGCCTCCAAGACGATTGGTGCTCTTCAATTTCTTACACATTGTCTGCATCACTGCAGACTTGCCCGCTCCGGCCGGCCCATGGAGCCAACATATGGGCTGAGCGGGGTTGTTTTGGGTGGCCCACTGATACAGATCATCCAGCAATTTTATACGTGTTTCAGGGTGGCATTTTGGCTGCGGAAAGCTGTCGGCAGAGTCGTACAGTGCCTCCAGCGCGACGGCGCGATGGAGAATATGGATTCCTGTTTCGCCGTGACAATGATTGTGAATGATATTTTCTGCAGTGTTCACGTTATTCGCAGAGAAAAATGTGCCCCCTTGGGTGGTCGGCATTGGAGGAAGACGAAAGGCCTGGCGGTATTGTGTCAAATGGCCTCCCTCCAGGCGATTGTCATCCAAAGCAGCAGCACTGTGGCCAGGACCAGTGGGCTGATGATCCACCCCCACGGGAAAATCGACTCGAGTTCTGGTGCGATCCGAGGGGGGATGGGGATGCGTAGTGGAGTGACGACTGAGTGGATTGGGTATCGGGGGCAAGGGTTCGGTGTGCGGGAAAGAGGACGACGACGCCACGGATGGGGTATTTTGCACATCACTGGAAGGAATTCCCGAGATACGTCGTCGAGAAGTCGCATCTAGAAAGCATGAGAACAGGTATCAGTCGCGAAGTTTGGACTCACCATAAGGCACCGACGTCGCAGCCATAACCCGGTGCGTATTCCTAACCACTCCTGCCAACTCATGCTGAGATTCGGCAGTCTGGCCATCGGCTCCCAGACCTGCACCCGCCATCCAGTATGGCCCGTTGTCTCCGATCATCAATGGTCGGTGCGATCCTGAGATGCGACCATCTTCGAGCTGAGAAACTGGGCGATGGTCTTGAATCGTCAGGTGCTGGTGTGTTTGTAGATTCACGTCGCCGCCGACATTATAGAATGTCCCGCCCGATATCTGATGCCCAGAACCGCTGAACATAGGCGGAGATTCAGATTCGCGTGAGAGGTAGGTATCGTATCGCAGTGAGAGGGAAGATCACCGGAAACGCAGGAGCAGGTACTATAAGTGTCCTCACGAGGCTGTGCAAAGCTGTAGTGGCCTTAACAGCATGAATGATTGCACGCGTTTCCCGCACAGGGTTGTAATATATCTGAGCCCGGGCTGTGCTCTGCTCTGCGGCTGTAATAACGGCTATCCATTCCCAGCCAAACCACAATACACCTACTTACATCACATCAGCGCAAACGGCGCCGCCCGATCCGCAAGCCTCGGGAACGCGTCGTCACCGCTAGTACAACCATCCGCTTCTCGTGGCTGATATACCCGCGCATGAAGCCCTTGTACACCATATTCGCGACGAGACACTCGGCCTCCTCGAGCTCGACATCCTTGATGCCCGAGATACGCAGCACGCAGTGGAACATCGAGAGCGGGATGCGCGTGCCCTTGGCGGAGGAGACCCAGCTGCACGGGGGTGAGTCAGCCGAGTTTTATGGGGAGGAAGAGGGAGAGGGAGAGAGGAGACGCACACACGGCAGAAGAGCCCGCGCAGACGCAGCTCGCGCGCCTTCTCGAGCGTGAGGAGCAGGTTCAGCTCGATGAGGCGCGCCTCGCGCTGCTCGAGCGCGCGGTCGAAGCCCGCGATGTCGCCCGTGCGGATCGCGGCGACGAACGGCGCGAATATGTCCGCGAGGATGGGGAAGCGGTGCATGAGCTCGTCCGAGGGGAGGTGCCCGCGGAGGATGCGCAGGGGGATGAGGTACGCGAGGATGCGCCTACGGGTGGGGGTTAGCCAGCAGCAAAAACCGCGAGGTGGGGGAAGACGGACATTTGGTTCTCGTGCGCGGCGATGTGGCAGTGTTAGAATGCGAGGGTGAGCTCTTGTTCCGCCTGCGTGTGGTGTCAGTAAAGAAGAAAAAAGGACTGCGCGACACGCCTTGGCGTATTCCTCGTTCAGAAAACTCAGCATGGTAAGATGGTGGGCCGCGGGCGTGCGAGGGCAAAAAAAAGGAGGAAAAATAGGGTAGGTTCGGTAAGGTAGGGCACGTACTTACGATTTCCACAACGGTTCGAGGCTGTGTTGACTTTGGTCGGGAATTTTCCCTTATCGAGGTAGGAGGTGGTCGAGGCGTTGTGTCTGGCGCGTTAAGTTTGATGTTGTTGTTGTGAATGAGGTTGGGGCTGGTACTGCAGCCGGGCCTGCAACTGAGGCGGTGCCTGAGGCTGGGGATGCGACTGCCGCCTTGACGGCGCCGGTTGATGCTGCTATTGCTGCTGCGGCTGATGCGGCGGCGGCGGGTGCGATTGGTGCCCGTGCGACTGTGCTGAAGGCTGCGGGTATGAAAAATGCGACGAATGCTGCAACCTCGAATGCGGCGGGTGGTATGTCGGCGACTGCAAGGCAGCAGGTGGCGGGTGCGCATGCGGGTAGGACGACACCGATGACGCCGGCGATTGGGCGGGCAGAGGTGGGAGCGGTATGAATTTGAATGCGGCGCATGGTGTGAGGGCTGCGGCTGGTGCGCCGAGCGCGGTGGAGGATGTGAGTGCAAGTACGGGGGTGAAGGTGGAGCCTGCGCGCGCGAATGCATCGCATGCAGCAGCTGGCTTGGGTGCGTGGTCGTCGGCGGCGGGGGGTTGCGAACGCGCGGAAGACGACCGCTGCTACTGCTGCTTGCACGCAAGATGCTCCTGCGGGGACGCGATCGTGTTGCCGCACCAGATGCGGGCTGCCCATGTCCGTGTGATTGCGGGGCCTGCGGGGCCTGTCGCTGCGGTATCTGGGACTGCGGGGGCATCGGCGAGTGCGGTGCATAGTGCTGCTGCACCTGCTGCTGTTGGGCGTAGGGCGACTGCTGAGGCGGCGTCGTACTCAGCGGCGACGCCCCCGCGCTCAACGGCGACAGCTGGACCGAGTATCGGTGCTGATGTGCCTTCGTTTGCTGTTGCTGGTGCTGCTGCACGACAGGCTGATGCTACACCTGCGCCTGCTGGAGCTGCTGGTATCTACTCTAATCCCAACTCTCCTGCGCGGGGACCGGCGGCGGGACAGGCGGGGTCGGGTGAGCTGTCGCGTCGTGCACGTGTTGCGCATTGCGTAGGGCATGTTCGGTGTTTCTGTCTCCGATGTCCTTGTTCTTCGATAATTTTAGGTCCCGCTGAAGCTTTTCAGGGCATTAATTATCGCTAGCGATGCGTGTGTTCTTCCTGGGACCTGTGGGTGGGTTGGCGGAGTGTCTTGTGTCATGGTAGAGGGTTATTTACAAGGGGGAGAGGTATGTACGGTGCAAAAGAAACGTTAGGGAATCGTGCGCGTCGGGGGGCGCGCAAAGAAAGGTGACGAGTCACGGTGATCGTCACACCTTTCCCGATCCCGCATGGTTAGCTTCCTGCTCGATCCCCCCTTCTCCAGGAGCGCCGGAAAGAGCGACGAATCGCGGCCCAGACCTCCCGCACACCCACTTCCCTTCATCTCATCCCGCCTCTCACTTCTCTCTCATATCTATCTCCACGAGCGGTCCGCAGGACCGCCCTCCCCCCCTATTCGATTCCTACCTCCCCGAGTACAATTGTAATCGACATCTCACTTTATCCGCTAGCACCTGGAAACATAGTCTCGTAACCTGAATTTTTTCCGCACGGTGAGAAGACAGTCGCTCCCAAGGAGGGCAACAAGATGGCTCTCCAACCCAGTTTGCGTCAACTGCCTGACGTGTGCTTCAGAACGCCCTCTCATCATTGTAGCCTCTTCTTTCCGACACACAGCTCAAAACTCAAGCACGCCCACGCGGTCCCGACCCAACGCCATCGTGCGCTGCCTCCCGACTACCGCTACTCGCCAAAGTACCTGTAGGCGCTGTATACACCCTCCCCACCTCTCCGCTGGCGTTTCCCCGTGCCCTCCACGCAGGTCCCGAGCGATGACCTAGAGAGAATTGCTGGCTACCGACTTTCTGCACTCACGCCCTCGCGCTGCAAAAGTCTGTCATCAACGTCCGGCGCCCAGACCTCGGTCTGTCTACCCTAAGTCGATGCGCGCGCCGGGTCGACTCTGAGACGCAGCTTAAAATTCAAGCTCGGCCCTACACGCCCGTGGGCTTCCAAGCCGACCGCACACGGCACGACAGCGACGTTCCCCTCCCTCACCAACTACCGATGCGGACGAAAAAAGGTAGGGCGTAGAGTGGATCCGCGGTCGCTGCACGGCATATACATGCGTCGCCCGTCCTTATTTTCCGCTTACTGGCGCGCTGCCTTGCTTTTGAGCGCCTCTGTCGGCGCGTACGCTGTGCGGCACGGTGTCGCGTTCCGCGTCCCGCGCTCAGCAGCGCAACGCACGGGCAGTCCGCGGTGTGCGCTCCTCTCCTCTCCACCCCTTCTCTCCACCCACTCCCTTGCTCCCTCCCTCCCCGCAATCCCGGTTCATCCCTCTCCGCTTGAGCGCGATGCGCGTGCGCCGCGCCTCTCCACCTCATACATCTCTTCATCCGTCCCTTCCTCCCTCGGTCCCCGCGCGCCGCGCCTCCCCGAGCCGCCATCGTTCCCATTTCCTCCCCCTACCTACCCATTTGATCCTACGGACTCTTACGCCTATTTCTGCGCTACGTACCGCACATACTCAGCAAGTACGACAAATACGATCCCCTCCTTGTAAACCACCTCAATCAAATAAATCCAATCCCTTTCCCAACCGGTCACCCATGCAAGTGAATCCAATTAAATTGAGACACACCTCCGGTGCGCTTTGTGGAGTGGCTGGGCGGGTCACCGGTGAACTGCGTTGGGATTCGAGTCAGATGGCTGAAAACAAAAAGAAGGGCGGACGGACCGTTTCCACGCGAACGCGAGTGGATCGAACCTCGTGAACTGACAGTTTGAGTCAGCTCAGCGGAAAATGAAGGTACCTTTAAGGCCCGAGACGACATCAGAGTCGACTCTGACCAACAAGATGTGCTCAATAGAAACTACAGTACAATACGCACCGTGCGCGGTTCTGCGCGTCAACTGTACGGGTGAGTGCATCTTGCGGCTGATCTGGGCAAAAGTATACAACGTCTCGCACGCGCTCTTTCATCCCGGGCCAGGTGGTAAGGCTCCAACCTTTTCCTTTTATAACCTTGAATACAAGGTTTAAACCGCTTCCTTTTCCTTTTTATTTGCGCTGGGGCGTAAATGGTTTATAAAATGTTTTTACAAGGTTACAAGGTTTGAAAAAATTGTAATACTGATTGGGGATTCCCGGTGATTATATCTGAACAAAGTGGGTAGTAGAAAAGCTCTCCTAGTACTTTGGTTGTTCTTCATCCCCACAATTGTTTTCACCACACATACTTAGTGCACTTGATGGGCGGGATGTGTTCCAAATATGGTAAGTATTCCGATCACCCGAATTGACCGATGCACCTTCGAGCAAGCAGCCAGCAACGTTTGCATGGACCAAGAAGAATCTGATGACCTCGGTGGCCTTCGGAGATCCAACTTTTTGAGATGTCAAAAAGTTCGGGTGAGCTACTGCTCCGAAACTTGTATGTTAGGCTCGTGACCACATCTACATTGAGCAACAAGATGTAAGAGTATTATGCAATTTAGTTTGGATGAATCCGATGAAAACTGAGGGGAGATAGAAAAAAAGGCGAAAGGGTTGCTTGAACATACAGTAACTCCCCACACATTTTTTCTTTCTCAATTTTGCTCCAATTCACTCAAAATCAATTGCATACAACTCCTAGGTCTAGTTACTCAACATAAGTAGAGCTGGTTACAAGTCTACTTATATGTTCGCAGAAACAACCTTTTATAAACGGTTTTAACCATTTTAAAACGTTTTGAAACCTTTTCCTTTTATTTTGCCCGAATTTCTACAAGGAAAACAAAAGGTTGGAGCCTTACCAGGTGGTAGGCATCACCCTCTTTGAAGCCTTCAAACTCCGCAATCTCCGCCGTCTCGGATTCATTTGCTGGGTATGTTCAAAGATATATTCTTTCAATCTTCAAGTGCGAGGACTCGGATGGGTCAAAGACAACTCAAACTAGACCACAGCTGGGCTGGAATAAATTATTTCCCCCTCTCTCTGGCTGAATACTTGACTCTTCGTCTTCCAGCCGCCTCAGATCCGGCAGATCCGGCACTTATGCTGCTATCGCGGGTCGACGCAATCACTTCTCCGCCAAGTATGCTTCAGTCATCGGTTCATGCCCATAGTGGTAGGTAGGTAGGTGGAACACCGGTTTCCAGGGATTACCCCGATGTGTACACGCTATAAAGGAGGTACGGCCGACAAGCGGCATGGCCCGTGACCTGAAGAAACTGTTTTGTGTACCGGTATGAACCATAGGTCTGTTTTCTCCCAGCCTAGTGTCAAGACTCTCTGGGTTCAAGGTCGTGCAATTACATTGCGAACACAAATCTCCCTAATGTTCTATGTATGAGATTATACATATGTACCCCAAAAAAAGCAGTGATCAAGCATTTTTGTGTCTGAACATTCAGCTCACAACACACTATAGATTTTTTCCATTGGTGAGGAACATAAGCCAGGGCCGGTGACAAGCCTTGTTCAGTTCACGGTGACTTACAAGACAGCGAGATTGGCATGCCATTCATAAATATAGCTTGAGACCTCTTCGTAGGAGAAAGAGCCTATTGGCGTGGAGAGAACTGTGGGGTAAGTCGGGTGCCATTTGAAGTCCATCGCAAATTGGCTGGATCTCTCATAAGGCATTGTTGGCAAATGAAATGGCAAACCTAGCAATATGGAGCCGCCGGCCGAGGTATATGCGGTCCAAGACGAGTTTTCTGCCAACTTGACGGTCACTGTTGGCTATTTGAAAGACATGAGCCATTTCATCGGGTCTGGTACTCTTCCACTCGGCTAGGACTCTCTAGTCTCCCTAGTCAGACCATCAATCAAGTCTTTTTTTTTTTTGAGAATTTGGAGAGCGAAAAAAATAACCTGATATATGAGGACTCTCTGCATATCAGGATACCTTGACCAACGCTCGTGGATCCTTCAAGTTATTTTACTATGATTTAAACGCGAAAGGTCGGCGCATTTGTTTGGACTCGTGGGATAGAAAGTTGAATACCAAGCCCATATGAGGTGAGCGCCACCACTGTCGCAATTGAATTTGGTGGCTCTGTTTAAAACTGATCAGCAATTTGAAAAGCATCGAATCTGTTTGGAAGAATAGACAGAGGAAATTCCATCGTCGTGAGTCGTGATGGTGATAAGACAAGGGCCCAACACCGCCTTCGCAGATGCGCACGGTTACGAAAGCCATCGAGTGATGAACCCGCAGAGTATGGCAACAGGGACTGGACAGCTTCGGTTTTCCGCCACGGCAGTACGGCAGGCGTGATTGGCGGGAGGATTTGACCCTTTGGACCCCAGAGACATGTCACTTAGGTCAGTGGGTATCTTCTGGCTCTGTTTCTGGCCGGAGCTAATAGCTTATATATATGTTTTGGGTCCCAGTTTTCTGTCGGGAAGATAATTAAATCCGCGTGCTCAGGACGCTCGAAAGGTCCAACAGGCATGAATAGGATCGGCACACCACATCCGTTTTAGGAAGGTGGTTGCATTTTCATTCCACCACGAGGACGGTACGTTCAAGGACACGAAATCGGTGATCAAAATAATTTATACTGCCAAAACCCCATACAGACGCCCTCCTAGGTCGCCCAGGCCCTGACTCACAGCCAACTAATTGGTCTGACAGCTTCAAGTCTCAATTTTTCAAACTTCCACCCCTTCTTCATTATTTTTCCGATGCGTTAGCATCAACACAAGCTGAGTGATCACTGAACAGGTTTCAGGTTTCCTCACGCAGTTAGACCAGCGCTCATAGTACTTTCTCATTAGCATCGACACAAACTGGTCCCCACTCGCGAATATGTTCTGAAGTCGCAAGTGTTGTGCATTCTTGTGCAGTGGTATTGTGTTTCCTTTCCGCTCCAGTTGGTTGTACAATCGTTCGTTGCTATTCCAATTGTCTCTCACATTATCCCGATTCCACTGGCTCAGATCGTAGCTTTCCAATTATCTCCTTGGCTTAGGTGCTGTATGCTTTTGACTTGTGATCCTTTTGAATGATTTCTCACTTCAGCGCTCTCATTTTACTCTCGGGGCTTGAGTTCAATTATGGGCAACGGTTATCTAACGATGAAGCACAATCTTCACATTCTCGTCCATCAGGTTGATTCAGCGTCTGGGAAATTCCTCAGTCCTCCTAACTTATTGCAATGTGACTCTTATCTCATGTTGATATCCTTGAGTTCTTTCACCTTGACCTGGGCATTCCCGATTTTAATTACTTTTCATCTTGAGGTAGGACTGTCGTCACGGGCACCGCCGATTCAACGAGTGGTTGAACAGCCACGGCCCCTGACTCGATGGCCCGTCGACCAGGTTTCCAGGTCTCGAACAGGACGTCACACCCGTGACGGGAGAACGGGCGAGAAAATACCCCCAATTTCAATGAGACTTGAGGATTTGTAGCTGCGAGGGTCTGTGCTGCATATCTCCATACTGCTGCAAGTTGAACTCAAGAGTCGGCAGATGCTCGAAGACAATCTTCAATTCAACAACCTAAAAAATATGAAATCAAAGCTGTGGATGTGGACCAAGACCAGTATTCATCAAAGGCAAAGTGAATGCTCGCTGTATAGCGTTACGGATCCGGATTTCATACCATTTGAATCCCGTGGAGAACTTCTTTTGCGGTGGTGAATTTCGTCGCAGAAGTCCGTAATTAACCTCACATCAATATGGCCGAGATCACCGAAGCCCTCTGATCCAACCTCACGGCGCTCATGCACTTCGATCTTCAAGCTCTCGCCAGACTAAGCCCGGCAGGTGCTCGTCCTCCCTGTTACGGACGCCATTACTCCAGCAAAGAATTGAAGGGCACAATAACTGTCAATCAGACTGTCTTGAAGGCTTGGATCGCCTTGGCTGCTCCTTGGCTCCTGCGATTCTCACGTATCTCAGCAGCTCTTGGAGGACCACACCCATCTTCGAGGAATGGACTTCTTTGTACTTTCAAGTTTTTTTTTTTTTGCTTCTTCTCTGCTGACGGAGGGAAATATCCCGGTATCTCGCCCTTATGGCGTTCAACCTTGACTCTGGACTCTGTGTCTGACGGGAGGAAAATCTGTTCTTGTCCACATGGAATTCTTTTCAGAGCATTTAAAGCCTCAAATGCTAACACAGAGTGAGAACTACTGGAAGGTGCGTACCATCCTTAGTTTGCCTTAGGTTTTATGGCAACGGGGACTGGACAGCTTCGTATTTCCGCACCGGAATTTCGGCAGGCGTGATTGGCGGTCGGAAATGGCCCATTAGGATGGTATGACCCCAGACACATGTCAGAAATGTGGGTGGGGGTACCGTAGCTATATTCAGGGGAGAA
Source organism: Mycena olivaceomarginata (assembly GCA_029378375.1). Taxonomy (NCBI): domain Eukaryota; kingdom Fungi; phylum Basidiomycota; class Agaricomycetes; order Agaricales; family Mycenaceae; genus Mycena; species Mycena olivaceomarginata. The sequence goes on along the minus strand of JARKIC010000485.1, from coordinate 224,235 downwards.
AGTTATGGTGTATATTCTTTTGAGTCGGATTCTTCATTCGGCCAAATACCAGTTCATTCAGCGCAAGTGGGCTTGAAGTCAACTTAAAAGTCAACAACCGCGTATGATCAGCACAGCGATTTCCTTTTCGGGAATGAGGTTGCATTTTCGTTTCGCGCTGCCTGACCACTGGGCCGCAGAATTCGGACACGGTGAATATGGGAGAATGGTACCGAAAACATTCTATTGAGCCATCTATTAGATGGATATCAGCCACGTCTGTGCTTCCAACTTGTACAGCATTGTTTATTGAGCCTTGGTCCATCTCTTTCAAGTTGCCCCTCACTGACTCGAAGATGGCTTGAATCACCACAACTGTTAAACCATCCAATTAGAGGTGAGGGATTCATGACCTGGATTCAGGTAGTGTCCATTTGTCCAAATATGATTGTTCCAAACTTGATTCATTGCCTTTCGGATTGAATTCCACAACAAGGCCTTGTTTCCCTTACATACCAGATTAAACTCTCGCAATGGATGTCGACGGCCACCGCAAAATTTTAGCTATACTTGGAAAGTAGCTCACATTCAATCTCAACTTCACTTCAGTTCACACCAGAGGCAATTCCACACTACTCGCCTCAAACTTGTGGAACATTTGATGCATATCTTGATCTCATGCGAGTGAATGATGAATTTTGCGCCATAATGACCTCCTCTAGAGCTGCTATGCTCGCAGATCCGAGTGTGTAGACTGTATATCCTACATCTAGGTGCATTTCTTCCAATATATAACCAGGATTTAGACATATGTATACATCCCACTTCCCATTCCCCAGTATTTTCGCCTCAGAACAAGTACTATACATTGGGGTGAGCTCAATCATTACCTTGATGCTATCAATTGTTGAGCATCATTCAATTCAAGGTTCAATTACGTGCTCTCCAAGAGTATATTTACTCGCCAGTGAGGCAACTCAGATTGCAGCATTGGATTGAAATCTAGCTCCCAACCGTGAAGGTCAGACTAAAGATGCTACTCTTAAGTCCGGTTCAATGTTTTGTGGATGAAGAAAACACTTGTCCTCCCCGAACCTCATCGTTGGGTGAACACCAGTTTGGATAGAGAATTCCCCGAAGTAAGCAATCACTATCTTCCTTGAGCATCTCAGTGCCTCTTATTCAGTGTGAGATGTTGATGTTGCAGTTCGGCGGCTCTATCCACCCTTTCTTATGGGAATAAGGGATACAAAAAAGTGTAAGTTTTCGTAAATATGTTGTGCTTACTGCATGCATAGCCATGAATCAGAATCCACGAGGTAAATAGGAAGCTTACCACAAGTGCTTGGGCTTCAATTTATTTGCTTCTCTCGTGACCACATGCATATACCACGACAGTTGAGCATAAGAAGCAATTAAAGTGACAATGAAAGTCTAGACACTAGCTCTTTCGTCCATTGGTGTGGTGTGGCTACACAAGGCATCCCAGAGTTCCAAAAAGCACTTTACCATTGAATATGGAAGGTGGGTCTGGATTCACAAACTCCTGGACCTTGAACCGGACTCAGGCTCGCGGTTCACTGCGGCTCGGTCAAGGTTCAAACCTATTTTTCGTTCCCACGACTCAAAATCACCCAACTCCTTCAAAATGTTGTCAGCATGCAAATTTTTCCTTCTGCAAACATAAAACTCTTCCAGCACCCAACAAAACCCCAGATGATACCCAGTTCTTTATAACTGGTGGACTTACTTTCATTGATGGCAGTTTGATTGCAGGTTGCTCAATGTCCTCTCTGTTGTGTTTCTGAATGCCAGAATCCCCCCATAAAATGGCCAATCGGTGTTGGTGGGTGGGGAGCCTACTTGAACGAACATACCCTTTGATAATACTTCTCTAAGATTTCTTTCACTCTCAGGTCCATTTTAGATTCAGGCAGGTTCAGCGAGGTTCGGTGGTATCTGAACCTTGAACTGGATTCAAAGTTCGGTACAGTGAACCTCACAGCCACCGAACCGTCGGTTTGGGTTCCGTTCAGGTTCGCCAGTGGTTCAGAACCCGACCACAGAAACACTACTCGGTGTGTATCCCCTTGCATTATCCATCGAAAAATTCTGCAGGTTCTCATTTCCGGTTGGGAGAACCCACCAGCAGGATTTGCATCTGAATCAATTTCCATATGTATTCCATCAATTCCTGGATCTCTCACTGATTCCACATCTGAACTCATCTTCTATCGGTCTGCCTGAACATTTACTGGCAGTTTCCTATACTTGAAAACACGAAGTCACGGGAAATTGACAGAAAATCACGGGGTACCACGTGAAGTCACATGAATTTCACGTGCTCTCGGAACCCCGATGCGCCGCGCGCTGCGAGCGTTAGCGAGCGGCAGTGCGGCGCCGGAGGGCTCGGACTCTGGCGTGTCTGTATGGAACTGGGACCAAGCCGTGTCTGACTGCCCGTGGGAGTGATTCCGTGCCGAAGGCACGGGTACTAATCTTGTTCGTTCTTAAAGGATTATTCCAGTTCTTCATTCAGACACAAATTGCAATCGCAAAGTGCTCCTACTGCTAATTTTAATCGGCAGATTCTCAGTTACCCTGTTTGTGTAGTTACCAACATTTTTTCCTGACTGTTTGGGTCAGGAGGATCCTGCTGGTTCTCTATGTGCATGTGCACTCCTTTTGTCATTTAGAGGTACTGAATTACCGCACTTTCAAATCAGCTTGCATTTGTCACCGAGACTTTTCTGGCTCTCTGTGCGAGATACCCTTTTGCTAAATTGACCCGAAATCCTCCGCATTTTACGTTCCATTTTAGTATTTCTCAGAAATGTAGCCCCCAACCTTGAGATTTGCACATTAGGAACCCGTACCCCGTGTGTGACTGAGATTAAGGTGAGTTCTGCCCCACTCTCAACTCAATTTTTGCTGCCCCCTAGCAGCCAGCAACACTGTAGTTGTTCCCTCAATTCAACAATGCGATGACAGTATTGTACCACTGCGGCAACAGAGTTCAATCAGCCCTGCAGGAAGTTGCAGTTTCACGGGGCAAAGCCGTCTCGCAGCGAGACGAGACGGTGTTGCCAGACTCTCGCCGGTTCTGTTTCAATTGATCCATTACCCAGATTCAGATACTTAGTGGACGAGCACCATTTTCCTGGGTATCAACACCATCTGCAAACAGCAATCCCCAGTATTATAATCGGACTCGGTACTAGATGCTCAGCTGCATTAGAGAGCCGGGGATTCACAAACCTTCTTTCGTCTTGCAATAAATATCCCCCGTGTCCGAATTTTGTGGCAGCGCGAAACGAAAATGCAACCACAATCCCGAAAAGGAATGGCGGTGCTGATCATACACGGTTGTTGACTTTTAAGTTGACTTCAAGCCCACTTGCGAGGAATGAACTGGTATTTGGCCGAATGAAGAATCCGACTCAAAAGAATATACACCATAACTTTCTCCCCTGAATATAGCTACGGTACCCCCACCCGCATTTCTGACATATGTCTGGAGTCCTACCATCCTAATGGGCCATTTTCGACCGCCAATCACGCCTGCCGAAGTTCCGACACGGAAATACGAAGCTGTCCAGTCCCTGTTGCCATAAGGTTTGACCCAGCGGGCAATTTCTTTCATTTACCCTCGGATAGGGAACTCAGCCACACATTTGAAAATAGCAATGGTTAAAAGAGATGGATCCGGCAGACAGCTTTTATCCGTTGTTCCTTATTGTCACATTTGTGGGATCTCCAATCTTGACCCTAACAAACGACGTGCGTACTCACTTCAACCACTTTCTGCCATTTTACTTCCGAAAGTTTGGCGAGGCACAATTGTTCTACAACAAACTTAATACTGCGCAATTTCGTTCAATTCGGAGGTCACGTGTCACGCACCCCCTGTGCTGCGATGAATTTTGGTTTCGGTCACGGGTCACGGCACCCAGTGCCGAATGGAAAATGCATGACATCAGGGCCAAATCTCCCTCAGAGGTGCAAAAAAGGCAGAATTTTCGAAAATTTCCGTCTTGAATGCCAAATTTTTGGAGGTGTCACGCCAAACTTTGTTGGTTGCCGAAGTGCCGAATCGGTATTTTGGGTCACGGGTCACAACCCGTGCCTAATTGAACGAAATTGCGCAGTAACCTACACATTTTTCCGCTCCCAGCTCATTGAACTACTACTCCACAAAATGACGACGGGGCCTAATTCTTTTCATTCTGGAATTTCAATCACACAGCCGTGGACGACTCCCACGGATAACATAGTACTGAACTGAAAATGGTTTGCCAGCCCTTTGATCATCGAGGCCAACTCAGATATTCCGAGCGGATAAATAAAAATGAAGTATTGGGATCCAAGTACAGGTTGAACACTTGTTTTATAGTTTATAGTATCTCTGGCTTCTAACTAATTTCGTGTTTCGACAGATCAAACCATGAGGTATTTAGGTTGTCCTTTTTAAACAATTTATTGAAATACAACAAATATTCGTGCGACCAAGCCCTCATAATCTGAAGATGGCCTGAAAATGCTACTACAATGATAATTATGGATTTTTGCTCAACCAATGTGTATGCTATTAGTGAACCGTAAACTGGTTTGTCTTCTTGAAGACCTTTGGGAAACCTTCCTGCGGAGTGAAAGACATCACAGTCCAAACGACAGATCCGAAGATGACATGACCTGAAAAATTGGAATGCCAACTCCTGTTCATCTGCGAAGTATTTCCGCATAATTTGGACCAGTTTCCAGAAAACAATTGACCCTTGGATCCGGAGCTACAATGACCGCAGCTGCTCTATTACCGACCTTTTTTACGGGTGATCAATGGAAGTTCAATGAAATGTTCGCGGGCAATCTCCAAATCTTCCAAATGTCATCCACGCTACTCACTCCGGATCGTTCTATGGGAGGTACTTCTATCTTTCCTGATCGACTGAGTGTTTTGGATATGGACAGTCGAAGATTCAAGTTTCTCTAGACGGAACCTTTGAAAACAAGATGATGGGGCCTTTCCGTCTGAATTGCAGAATTCCCTCCTCTGGCAAGGAATTTATGGTGTATTGTTTAGTGCTGATATTGAATTTAGAGACATGAACCATACATACAGATCATACGGAGATTCAACGCAACACCGAGCACTTCAAGTTCTCAAATTCGGGTAAACTAGGGTTAGCGGCACTCAGGAGAAAGTGCTATGGGTGGCGCTGGTCGAACTGCGTGGAAAAACCTGAAGCATGTTCAGTGATCAACCAGCTTGTGTCGATGCTAATGCATCGAAAAAATAATGAGGAAGGGGTGGAAGTTTGAAAAATTGAGGCTCGAAGCTGTCAAACCAATTAGTTGGCTATGAGTCAGGGCCTGGGCGACCTAGGAAGGCGTCTGTATGGGGTTTTGGCAGTATAAATTATTTTGCTCACCGATTTCGTTGAAACGGTGCACTTGATATACAACTAGAAATAGCTTAGATTCGGGCTTGCACAAAACAACCACAAAACCACCACTACAACAATCTATTCCTCCAAAGATGTAAGTGCTTCTCTTTGTGAGTTTGGGTCCGGGCCGTAGTATGTGACCAACGGGTTTGGAACAAACACAATTCGACTGCTAGACTTCAACAAAGCCGTTCAACAACACGCTAGCACTATGCAGCTGCCAACAACAATACCGCTAGCACCTGGGATGGGCAGGGGTTTATGGGTTGGATACAAGGTGGCTGGATCACTAGATCGAGAGCACCAGGGCAGAGTATGTAGGTTTGTGAAAATCCTCGCAATGGGGTACCCAAAGACTATTGAGGCTAACAACAAGGGGACTTCAATCCTCAAGCGACAAGGCAGTCCTTAAGCTGCTGACCTATTCCTTAACCAAGAACAGGAACATTTCCACTTTGTATTGGCAATAGACACTATAAGCATCCAGCTAGTGACCCAACACACTACGACAGCGCTTCTGTCAATATCGGGGTGAAGGCGAAGTAACTGACAAGTTACAGTCGGTCTAGAGGTGGGGGCACCTAGTCCATCTTCTACTTGATAGGGCTCAAGTCAACACACAACCACCTAGCAGGCGATCCAACACACTACGACAGTGCTTCCGTCATTATCGGGGTGAAGGCAAAGCTGCTAGCGCAACTGCTAGCTGGGTCTCAAAGAGAACACCCTAGTTCATCTTTCTCTTGGTAGGGCTCAAGTCAACTCACAACCGCCTAACAGGCAATCCAACACACTACGACAGTGCTTCTGTCAATATCGGGGTGAAGGCAAAGCTGCTAGCGCAACTGCTAGCTGGGTCTCAAAGAGAACACCCTTGGATTTTATATGTGAAGGCTCCTTGAACCAACAACAGCAACCTCAACTAAGAACTCGCTGTGTCCAGAGTCAACAGCATCAATTCCAATAAAGACTACAACTTGTGAAGTGTGTTACAACCTCCACTAGCAACCTGAGACCACCTCCACTAGCTTTGTACTAAACTGGGGTGTAATCTCTATCAGAGACCACCTGCACCAGCTTTGTACTTGACCAGGGAGTGCTAATCTGAAGTGCTAGTCCGCTCTGTGCTCCCTTTTATACTACTGAGGTCCAAGTTACATGTGATAAACAGGCTGAATAATGAGATGAGTAAGAATGAGGTGATTGAAGATGAACAGCCAATGAAACGGCTGCCATTTGGTTTTGTGATGGGTCTAGGTCAAGCAGATCAGCTGCTCTGATCCGCTAGCACCCGAATCCGCCATCTGGTGGGAGTGTGCACCGACCGAGATCTGATGGGCTGATGGATTGTGCCACAGCCACATCAATCAGCGCCGACTTCATTCTGACTTGCACCACATCGTTCCAAGCATCCCGGAAGGCTGAGGAGGCCTAGAAAGCATCGAAACAAGGTTCTCTATATACTAGATCACTTACTAATGTACTAGATCCGCAAAAATACATCAATTTATTTATTCCTCCATCTCCCTTTCCTCCTCGTCGCAGCGCTCCTCCGCAACTGCTGGAACTACATCTGAAATGCTCTGAGGGATTGAGGGAAACACTGGAAGCGTCCCATTCACCTCAAACCACCGAAACGCGTCCTTCAACGCAGCCAATTTTTCTGCCTTCCGCGGGTGCTTGCTGTTAACCAAGATATCTGGAACACCTCTCGCGCGGTAAGCATTGAGCTGCTCGTGGATTTCGGGGATCTTCAGCGCGTCCATCTCCGACAACTGCACAAGGACACGGCTCAAGTTGTCCTGCAGGCTTCGAGCCTCTTTCTGCATTTTTGCCAGCACCTTTATCCGGTGCATCTCTGCTGTTTGGACCCGGAAGTCAACGATCTGGGCGCGTCTCTGAGCCTCCTCGCCGCTAGCATCAATTCGTCTCGCCTCCCGCATAATGTAGGCGTGGTCTTCGTCTGTGAAGACCGCATCCATAAAATTCTGCGTGTCATTCCGGCGAAACATGGCTTGCGCATTGTATTGATGCAGCATGAGCGACGGCTTGCCCCGAATGGCGACACGGTAAGCACCCAGGGCCCCCTCGTTGGCATCGTTTGTTGACGGCATCCATGCAAGCTGTTTCTCGGTTGCTGAAGATGCGTCAATTAACCCCCCGGGTGCGAATTCGGATGAGAAGCGGGTCCACATTGTCAATGCACCGCGAAAGAAGGCGAGGGTGATGGGCTGGATATGGGGGAGGTCTGGAATAAAATCAAACACCGCCTTCATTGCGTCGGGATCCGCCCACTCCAACCCGTCAAGGGTCGCAGTCTCGTACAACGCATCTGAGCCGAAGATGAGATTGGGATCATCAAGAATGGCCCCGATGTGGTCGCAAATCGCACGGTGAAGTGGGCCAAGATCTAAGATGTTTGTGCTTTCGGTTCCGGGGCCGCGGACCTGGCGAAGGTAGGGGTGGGTGATAACCATCTTGTAAATGATCATTGCAACGAGTTCCGTCAAGGTGGGGATGTCATTCAAGGCATCGCGCAAATTCTTCTCGATGTTGGTGAGGGCGGGATTTTGTTTCGACCATTCGATGAGCCGCATCATGTCCCGGTATTGCAGCAGGTATGTGATCAGCTTGGCCACAGCGTCGCTGTGGCTTCCAAAGCGAGTATTACTCGTGTCCGGAAACCGACGATGCTGCCGCTTGAGCACACGCGTCATAAAGTCAACGTGTTTGTCGGCCTGACCTTTCTTGTCATCCTTGTTGTTGAAAATAGCGCCCACTAATGCCGCCGTTTTGGCACCGCCGCAGGTAGAAGACTCCAACGCGCGTAACTGATCATCAGTAAGTACGGTGTCCTTTGGATGGGCAGGATCAAGAAGATTTTGCAGAAGCGCCGCATTGTCTTTGTTGGCGAGAAGGATTGGGCCCGGTAAACCAAGTCGCGGCCACTCCAGCATCATCTCGATGTTGCCCCCCCGAAAGCTGTTCAGATCTTTATGCATGCAGCAACCAGCGCAGATAAAAAGATCCAGAGATTGGCGGTCCGCAGAATTGAGTGCGTCGTAAGCTTCTTTTTCCAGCACTGTCACAATGTCGCTAATAAGCTTCTTGTCCCGCACCGTTTGCTCTGCTGGCGAGAGCGCCTCCCAGGCCTCCTTTCCCCCTGCCTCGACGATTTTCTTCGCATTCCAGGCGCCGAGATATTCGACAAGTTCCATGAACGACTTGCCAGCCAATGCTGCCTCCCCCAGATCCTGGATGGCTGCATCGTGCTTCTGGCCTTGAAGCCCTTTGGCCGTACTCTTCTCTGGCGACGCGTGGTCCCCATGCATTCCCTTCAAGATTCTCATGAAATCCCGAATGGAAAATGGGCGATTCAAGTGTCTGCCAAGCGGGCTGCGATTGAAAAGGTTGATGCTCGCCTGCAGTCGCTCATTCCACCCTCACACAGATTCCGCGCTGGAGTGGTCGATGGTCTTTTCAACGCCGAGGAAACGGACTTTGGGCGCCGAATTCGGGTCCACCAGCGTGCTCCCTGACGCGTAATCCGGCGTGCGAAGGTTCATATGCGAGGACTCGATGTTGATGCCTCGATTTGATGTGCTGTCGGCACTAATGGTAACACCTGAGGCTAATTAGTATTATGGTTTTATTAAATGCTGTTTCGCACCTTGGTTCTGTGCCAGCTCATAAATTGCCTGCATTCTTGCTGCCACACCACCCTCCTCTATCGCTCTCCCCACGGTCCGTCGATCCATGCATCTATCGACCCGAATCCCGAATATTTGGCCAATCTGCTCGATGAGAGGGCCAACTTTGCCCCGAGCGCACCCGCTATCGGTGACGAGACGTGCAAGACTACGCACCTGAGCAGTGTAGGCCCCTCGCTTGGTCATTCTGACCATACTCCATTTCTTCTTGGCTCGATCCACTGCACGCGAAAGACTGCGCACTGATCGTCGTACACGCTGCTTGAGAGCTTTGACCTGCTTGCAGAGGGCTCCCGTCGTCTCGCTCAACGCTGCCAGTTTTTTCCGGCCCTCTGCGACAAGTTTATCGACAATTATGGTCAGCTCTTTGACACGCTGTGCAGAAAGCTCTACTGCGTGTTTGGTGCTCCTTTCCGACACATTGAACACTGCTAGCTCTGTCTCGAGCTGCTTTTGACGTGTCTTCGAGTGGTGAGCCTTCCGTTGAAGGTTCTGGCATTCACGCTGCCAGTTTCTCGGTGGCACGATGGCTTTGGGTGGAGGTAATGGCGGGGAAGGAATAGGTGCAGCATTCTCCTTGTTATGGGAGAGGTTGGCCCTGCGAGCGGCCAGCTGTGCCTCGGTGGGTTTCGGGCGCTTCTTGGACTTCCTTGACGGTGCTACTGCCTTCCCCGAACCCATGGTCTGTCTGTGCGCACACCACTTGGTAAGAGGATATTCTGAGGAATTGGCAGGCAATCTTGATCCAAAAAAAAATCTCAGACAGTCAGAACGTGTATTAGTCTATAAATTGTCAACACACACCGTGTCCGTGGCCTTTCCAATGTGTATGGTCCAGAAATGCGTGCGGTCGGCGGATTTGACGCGTCTGGTCACAGATTTGTCACCGAGATAACACATCTGATGGGTGTTCCGCCACTTCACGTTTTTGGACTCATCAAGCCGGACTGGTGGCTCCGGCCGGCTGCGAGTGGCATTATATCAATATTATCTTACTCCGAGGTCGTGCGAATGTCAACCAGGGTGTGCTTTGGCGATGCCGGCGGTTTGACTACAATTAATTCTGCTGGATAGGAAAAAAGTTACAACCTCAAAGGAAGATATATATTTATGTGGGCATTTAACGGTGGAGTTGAGTATTGGTTCAAGAGCCTTTGGCTCAAAAACGTGAAGGCGTTTTGATCCTCTCAGATAGCGGTGGGCCGGCATCAAGCAACATGTACAAACAGCTTGCTGATGCGACCGTCGCTGCCCACTCCCACATCTGGAGTCATGTAGCACAGGTCAGAACACCGGCTAGCAGCCCGTTTAAACCGTTGCTACTTCGGTGGTGACCCGTACATCCGCACCAATAGCCTGCTAGCTATTCCCCTATCTGTTTCTTTGTCTCTGTTTGTGACTAGCAACCACATCGCGACAATCACGTGCTAGCACCTTCCTATCCTGGTTTTATTGTCTCTGTTTGTGACTCGCAACCGCGTCGCGACAATCACGTGCTCGCATCTGTCTATCCAGGCCCCAGGCCGATCGCTAGTCAGGTACCACACGCTAGCACCTATGTTCCAAGTGCTGCTAGCGCCTAGGTAGTTTCCCCTAGACTTCTGACTCGCTATTCATACCGTTTGCTAGCACTCTCGCAGTTTCTCCTTCCTGAAGCTCGCCTCCTAGGTGCTAGCACCTTGACTGTTTAGGCTTATGGTTATTTCCCCATGGCTTGTGCCTCCAGAACTCGCTAGTGCGTCACCCTAGAAGTGTCTGGTGCTATAACTGGCAGCTTGGGCTCACTCCAGTTCTCCTTTATATCACCTAGCCAGAGTCCTGAGTGCTAGTAATAACACATCAGAAGTGCTAGTGCTTTCCCGTTGTATAAATACTGGTCCTAGGAAACCGCAAAATAGCACTAGATGCTGCGCACTCATGTTACGGCATTTCATCGTGTCCTTGAACATACCGTCCTCGTGGCGGAATGAAAATGCAACCACCTTCCTAAAATGGATGTGGTGTGCCGATCCTATTCATGCCTGTTGGACCTTTTGAACGTCCTGAGCAGATTTGAGTATCTTCCCGACAGAAAACTGGGACCTAAAAAACATATATATAAGCTATTAGCTCTGGCCAGAAACAGAGCCAGAAGATACCCACTGACCTAAGTGACATGTCTCTGGGGTCCTACCACCCCAAAGGGTCAAATCCTCCCACCAATCACGCCTGCCGTACTGCCGTGGCGGAAAACCGAAGCTGTCCAGTCCCTGTTGCCATAGCAGAGAAGTTGTAATTGCTTGAGCCTTTTCACGATCTGCTTGGCACTGATGAGGTTGATTGTTCAAGTCCTGCCTAGGTAGTACGAGAACGAAGCAGGTAGCAATGTGACAGCAAATGCGGTGAAGATAAAGGTCGCACTGAATGAAGGACTTGCATTGAATGGCTGTAAAGTCTTTCAAGACTGCGCAGCATATCTCTCGCGTGCAAACAATACAATTGAAAACGAGACTTACTGTCATATCAACTTGAGCTCCCTGCCCCAGTCAAACTGGTAGCCCGTAAGCCAAGATTCTCTGCTGCAGTTTTTATAATGATACATCAAAACGGAGTGTATCCTCCGTGTTGTACTGGAAGTCTTCTGAACAGTGCTTGAGCCCAAAGATTAATGTTGCCCTCAACGAGTTCTCGCCGTTTGAGAGTGTGTTTGTTCTTGGTTTTGGACTGCTATCTAGCCGGGCATTGAAAGGACTGTTTTACTTTTGATACTTGAAGGAAGTCTGAAGAAAAGAATGAGCAAGCACAGAATCAATGACACAGCGACTCCGAGTCGTGTTGTCTTTGTGTTGTCTCATGTTGCACGAGACGAGTCCAGTTTAATGGTTTTCTCCAGACCACACCGAGCAGCAGTGTTCAGACTCATGAGAGATTTGTGGAAGGTCGTCGGTACTCAGAAGCGCTACGGATCGAACTCTAGACAGAGACTTAGGCTGAGCGGCAAAGAAAGGACAAAACATAAGCAGGATTATAAGTCCAGTTCCGGCCATCATCTAAGCCGAAGTACTTTGGCGGCAAGGGGCAGTCGGGATTTGAAATTTGTATATGACGTCGAAAAGTGATTTAAGGGTGTGGACTTGACCCCCCCCCCCCCCAAATCGGGAAGGAGTTTCTCATGGATCACGTGTTCTCACCAAACCCCTCCGCCAATTGTCATCAATGAATGTAATTTATTTTCTCTGGCTCAACGTGGCTCAGCCGCTAAATGAGCTTTTGGGGACCCCCATCACGTTCTTTCAATCAACCAATGTCTTCAAGTCATCCTCCGTGTCAAACCGCAGGGGGACCTTATTGGCATGTTCCCGGCATACTCCAACAACCATGTTGGTTCTATTGTCATAGTGCGCACGCCTTTCGGTCGCAATCTTATCCAGCATCAGAACCTGGGGCTCGACACAGTCCTTTGACTTCTTGTGGCTCTCGAGATTGGAAAATCCTCCAGTGCCAACGGGTATTCTTTGATGACATTTGCTGCACTCTAACGTGCTTGTAATGTCAAACCTGGGCGGGGTCGCCTGTAAAGTAAATGTCTATCATTGGTGCGGAATCTGTCGGCCAACCCACGCACCACTTGGTTCTTCTCCGCTTTCGGCATTATTTGGCTGATACGCAGAAGCAAAAATAGTTTTCTCGTGCATGTGCACGTGTGATCGGTCCAAATCGGTTCGGCACTGTTTGGGCTTAAGCTGGATGGTCTCTCAATGGAACAGAAATGATGTAGAATGGTCCAGCATCCTCAGGAGCAGTTCTGAGGGGGGTTTCTGAGCTATTTGAACCTATTTCAAAATCTACTATAAAAAGTTTTTTAAGGACCTGGTCGGGACCCCCCTCCCCATATCCGGAATTTAGATCCCAACTACCTCTTGTTTGGCAGGAAGAAAAGGTGATGACGCAAAAAATGCTGACGAAAATGTGATGGCCTGCAACTTTCACAAACAGGATTTATCCTGTGCCTATTTGGGGGAGGACCGAGAATGTCCGCCTTTTTGTCACATGACTTGCATTTATTACCATTTGGAGCTACAAACCAAATAAGGTACAGCAAAGTAACACTGCTTCAGCTCCAACCGTGCAACGGCTGTTTGAAGCTTCATATCCACATCCTCTAAAATCATGAAAATAATACAGGGGATGTAAGAAGGAATATGGAAGCTTTCTATGTACTCAAAATTTCAAAACAAACTTGGTACTTCTCGGGACTCAGATAACATGGTGTGGTCTGCCATCCACCACCAACTACCACCAAGTCGGCATTATTCAGCTTGTCTATGACACTCCTGCCCCTCACTTTCTGTGCTTGGACTCCTGGAGTACTCAAGACACCTCTCTCGCTCTTCTTTTGTGCTTTTGGCCATGGTATTCAGGGGAAACTGACCAGCAGACCAATTGGGAACCCTCTGCCCAAAATTGTTGCAGGCAGACCAAAATTGGGCTCCAATGTACACTGTTGACTACCCTCCTCAGATTCTATTGCTACATAACTACTTATCCAAACTGGCCATCCTCGGCTTGGATATAGTGAATTTCTCCGCTTTTCTCTGGTTCTTGACTTGACCGCTAGCTGGAGTGGTGATGTGTGACTTTGTGAGCTGGAACAAGGCTGGAAATATTATCCTGGGTCGGTATGTGCATGTGTCATCTTTTATACAACTCAGGTAGCTAACTCAGCCATATTTCTCATCTTCCTTCCACAATCTCTGTACTCAATTACTTTTACCTCCATAACTCGTGTCAACGGGTCCTGGAACTAAACATTAGCCTCCACAGTTGCAACAGTGGGTCAAATGGCCAGTAGAACAGCACCATATGCATACAACAATCCCGTTTTCGATACGTATACATCAACACATGGGCAACATGATGTGGCCTCAGATTTGTGCTGCTTGCCTCAACAGCTTTATGCCTATGCTTACAACTTGTTCCAATGATCCTCGGCACAATGGCAAGCTTTTTTTGCACCTACATTTGCCTGCTCGCATGCCTCAATATCCGGATCACCAGGTGACACTCTCACATGCATCACTAAATCATTACTCAAGTCTTCATGTTGCAATGGTAGTGTTCTACAACATTGTACATTTTATCTGGGTCGATTCTGGGCTGTCACAACCATAGGTTTTCATGTTCATGACCTCCCACTGCATTGTGTTTTCCTTGTACATATTTTAGCTGCTGGTGTACTCTAATCTATTCCAAATCCAGTCAAAATTGTGTTTGATTTAATCTCTGTACAGCAGTTCAACTATGACTCAAGGTCCCCACTGAGTTCTCTTGAATCCTCTCATTCTCTTTCCTTTTTCATATGCTTTTTCGTGTTTTCTCATCACAAGACCCTGTGCAATGAAATAAAAACCCCAACCATTGCACCAATTTTAGAGGGTCTTTCAATGTCAACTCCATCTACCTCTGAGTCACATAAATGTCTAACAGACAACTTTATTAACTCAAAATGTTGCAGAGTCCACAGAACCACAGTCTTGTGTGAGTGACATAGATAGTATTCCCCCCATACCATTTTGAGTGCTTCCGAGGCCAGTTTACAAAAAGTATCAAAAAGTTTTTTTCAGCTCCCCTCGGGACCCCCTCCCCCCTCCTCATGTACAAAATTTTAATGCCGAGTCCCCTTGGTATTGTCACTGCAGCTTTAGGCTGAATTTCACAGTTGGCTGACAGCGATGAACGGGTGAGGGCTCGCAGAGGTGTGACCCCGGTGTCTGTGAACACAGGCACAGTGGAAAGTGAATTGGATGCTCGCAGCTCGAAAGAGGATATTGGACCGCAAAGCGGCGGTCCAGTAGCCGCTTGTGTACATAATACTGTAGCATTTCATTCAATTTGAATGGGCTGTGACCCATGACCCGAAAATTCCAACTTGAGTTTTCGTATATCGGCTGGGTGGACCGTGACACAAAAATAAAGTTCGCATTTTGGAATGCACAGGAACCTCTCAAAAAGTCTTGAAACCACCTACTTTGAGTGTATAATAAACCTACAACACCATAGATTAAGTATGCCAAGATAAGACTGAAAGCAGTAATTACATCAGTAATTTTTGTGCCCCAATCCGCCACCCACACCACAATGAGTGGCCTCCCCGATGTTGCGGGGCTGGAGAGCCTGGCCGTAGACTCTCGAAATGGGTCGGTAGTCCGTGTAAAGCTCGAGTGGATGGTTGGAATAAAATATAGGAATGGGTCCCGGGGCTTAGAGTGCGAAAAGGGCGAGAAAATAGAATAAAAGAGTGCGAAAATGTCGTGTGAAGAAGGTGGCGTTGTGAGGCGAGTTTCGATGGGTTTGGGTGGCTAAAGAGCCCACTGGCGACGTTCCAGAGAGGAGGGGGCGAGGAGCTCGGTGCTGCCTCTGGGCGTTTGCCCTACACTGGCCGCTGGTGTTGTAGTACGAGGCTGAAAAGTCGTGATGTGGCATTGTTTATCTACAAACAAATGCTGTAACTGAGGATAAAAATAAAGTACTGCAAAGTCGAAACCAGCGTGTGGAAAGAGTTCCACACACTGGCCGTCCGACCCTGCAACAGTGCGGGGGATTTTGATGTTGTCCCCGACATCAGTTTAAGAGAAGGAAGGAAGCGGAAGGCCGGAAGTACAAACTAGGGGATTCGTAAAAACTATATGCGTGAGATAAGTAAGGAATCAACGAAGAGGAGGGGTTCAAACGGAAGGTACGGTGGTTTTGTAACGATCACGTATGGGTTCGACACGCTTCCGAAGCGCAGGAATATCGTCGTCCAGATTCAAACGGTTGATCCCGTCAATGAGCCCAGCAAGTGCATGACGCCACGTTGGGGACAAGATTAGGCAGTCGAATAACAGGAGGATGAACGCGTTATCGGGATATCGGGGTGTTTCGGGTCGTGGAAGCGATTCGCGAATGGGAGTAAGAATACGAAATGGTGGTGAAGCAGAACATTCCTCGCGCGGAAGGTGCGGGGGATTCGATTCGAACCTGCGGTCTGGAGCTGAAATACGGCGTGGGTGTTCAAAAACTGCGGGCGGCGCATGCAGGGAATTTTTATCTGCGATGGGGACAGTGCTGGGAACGCGATGAGGCACGGGCGTAGGCGTGGTGTGCGGACCGCGATGAACATGCGGGGGATTCGACTGAGACGTGCTGGGCGACTTTGTAACACTGCGAGGTGAAACACGAATGGTTCGAGGAGGAAGACGCCGAGGGGAAAGCAGATGCGCTGCAACGCCGCCGGGGTGCCGTGTCATCGGTAGGGGCGAACCATCGTCCGAAACGAGACGGAAATCAGCGTCGAATTTGACCAGACGCTTGGAAAGGAGTTCATACGTCCGTGGGCAGAAACGGGGGTTAAGACGATGCTTCCCCGTCCCACCGCACACGAAACAGCGCCGCGAGCGCTTCCGGCGAGGAGGCGATGAACCAGCAGACGTAGAACGAACCGTGGAACACGAAACGGGAGGTGTAGACGATGGTGCGAACGAAATGCCGGTCCGCACGACGCACGGTGGTACGCACGGGTGTGAAACGTGCGAAGCGACCTGGGGAGGCGAAGAGAGAACTGTATTTGAAATATCGACGTGGGAATTCGAATTGAGAGGCGTAGGCGGTGGCGTAGACGATGCACCGGACGGCACGAGGTACGGTGCGACGTGGGGATGTGCGCCATGCGAAGCGACGTGGAAATGCGAAGGCGCGTCCGTGGGATGCGAAAGAAGGGGCATAGATGACGAATTAGATGTGCCTCTCGTCCGTTCGGGGCATGAGGTAACGTGGGGATACGAAATGTCTGTGGTAGCGATGGTACATGCGACGAGCAGGTGCGTAGACGAAATACGATCCGTGGAAGGCGAAGGATGGAGTGGGGACAATGAACGATACGAGCCGTTCGCCTGCTCGAGGCGTGAAGCGATGTGAGGGTGCGAAATGTCCGTGGGAGCGACAGGATGCACGACGAGTGGCGTAGGAGCGATCGGACGCGTGGCGGGCGGCGTAGCGACCGTCATAACAAAGAATGAAAGGGGAATGAAGTGTAGGGATGACGGACCACACGGAAAACCCCAAAGATCCCACTAGAAGACCTTTCCCCCTGCGGTGGTCACCACTGTTGCGGGGCTGGAGAGCCTGGCCGTAGACTCTCGAAATGGGTCGGTAGTCCGTGTAAAGCTCAAGTGGATGGTTGGAATAAAATATAGGAATGGGTCCCGGGGCTTAGAGTGTGAAAAGGGCGAGAAAATAGAATAAAGAGTGCGAAAATGTCGTGTGAAGAAGGTGGCATTGTGAGGCGAGTTTCGATGGGTTTGGGTGGCTAAAGAGCCCACTGGCGACGTTCCAGAGAGGAGGGGGCGAGGAGCTCGGTGCTGCCTCTGGGCGTTTGCCCTACACTGGCCGCTGGTGTTGTAGTACGAGGCTGAAAAGTCGTGATGTGGCATTGTTTATCTACAAACAAATGCTGTAACTGAGGATAAAAATAAAGTACTGCAAAGTCGAAACCAGCGTGTGGAAAGAGTTCCACACACCGGCCGTCCGACCCTGCAACACTGATGTCCTCAAGATCCCGGATGGGCCAGAGAAGCTATTGCTACCACCCAACAACCTACCAGTGTCCAGCCTCATCAAATTTCAGCTGCCACCACAGCACAAATCTACCGTCTTCATGGATCCCACCAACTATCTTTCCGAGCTCCCTCCGACCATTACCACCTTCAATGTGAGGGAAATACCAATCCCACCTTTGGTTGTCATCAAAGCCCTTGGCCGTGTGATTCTTCTTGACCCCGAGGTCAAGTCCATCGTCCTCATGCATTCACCAGCACATTGCGGAAAAGATGACCGCTATCCGTTGTGGCTTGCTATATGATAATCTGATCGTCAATGGAGTGCATGTGTGAGGCCAGAACTCTGTGGCGTCAGAGAGCATTGCGGCGTTTTGAATGGAACACACTGGGCACGCACAAAATTTTGGATTTTCGCACCCTTTCTGGCCCATTTTGTGACTTTGTTCTGGATATTTGTACATGGGCTTGATGACCCATGACAGGTACAATTTTTTTTGTATATTCTGGCCAGCTGTGACGTGTGACATATGGATTGAATGAAATAGTATACTACATAAATAGTAAAAGTGTGATTTCCCAGTTACTTTTTGGTTATGTATGCTGTAGTTTGTTCAGTAGGATCTCGGAGAGTGCAAAGTTGTCTATTTCCACTGATCTTGACAGTGATTCCTGCCACCTCTCCTCATAAGCATTCTGCCGAAAATCTGGACACGTATCTTGACTTTTGATCAGATAACCTTGCCAATGTTCAATTAGATCGAGTGGTGGCTCAGGGAGTCCCTAGCATTGTCCATAAGTCTTACCGGACTAACTGGTATGAAGAATGTGTTTCACCTTGAGCCATTGCACAGTATCATGGAACTCAACCGAACAGAGACATTTGCCCTCGCCAAGAAAGGACTCCCAGGGCGGAACAAATTCACGGAGTTCCTGCAGAAGTTCTGGGGTTGCATACAGGGAACACCTGATGAGATGACCCCAGCGAAGGCAGTATGGTATTAAAATGCCATAGTAACTATTTCTGTAGTTCAGCTCAACAGCAGTTCAACATCTATAATGCAACCAACTTACTGTGAAGGGACAAGGGGATCAAAACCACCTTGTTGAATGTGACGAAGACAACCTCGAGCCAAATCGGTGGCCACCAAACACCTGCCACGGGTGAGGTCTTGTTCCCAAGAAAGTGTCAATATGGCGAGTATGCCACCAAGTGTCTGTTTTTTCATGCCTCGACCTATGATGGAGTGCAAGGCAGAGAAAGCAGCCATAACTTGATCCCACGAGAGATCCAATAAAACTCGTGTGTAGTACATGATCCTGACGGAATTGACAGTCTGGGAGATCATCCAACTGGCTTGAAAAATTCGAACGGATTCCGGAGACGAAACCATGAACTGACGGCAGTGCGCGAGTGAAATCGATGAGGAGTGGCATATTCTGCTCTGGAGGGCATGGAGTGCAGAAAGGGCTGGTGAAATGACCAGATCTGCAAAGATTGGCCCACCAGGAGGTGACATAAGGAATTTCTGCCATGAGTACATCACATTGTAGGTTTCCCAACACTGGACCTCAGGTACAGGTTGAGATGCCTGAGGAAGGAGTGATTTAAAAAAAAAGTGTAGCGGTACATTAGGCCCTTACTTTCAAATACGCCAAAACTTTTGCGGAATTTGATTCCCATTTATCATTATCGTAACAAGGAAAGAGATAGTCAGGATTAACACCACAAATCAGAGGGACAAGCTCTGCCGAGGGGGGAATAGACTTCAGGCATGCAACCAAGTCAGTCACACCTATCTTATGACTGAAGAGATCATAAAAACAGTGGTGATCAGAGAGTATGGAGGTACATACAGTAGAATGTCATGGTGGTTGGAAAGAGTTCGGATGACCGCATGAGTTACATTCATGCGGTTTTCCAGTTTGAGATGGAAAATAGATGACCGTTGCGGATCTTGTAAAAAATCCCAAAATGATGCATGGTATGCGTAGACTTCTTCCGTGACATCTATGACAGAATGAAGGCCACGAAGAATCAAGTGAACAAACCCCGGGTCGCAGCTCTAGAAGTTTTTCAATTTTGTTGGGCCTCAGCATTGTTATTCCAGAGATACAAATCTGCAAAACATCGCCAAGGGTCAAACGAAATCGGGGTGGGACTCCAGATAGAACCTGAATGTAGAGCTGGTCAAGCGCCGCAAATGGTGCCTCAGAAGGAGTCTGCGAGAGCTCCACAACAGCTCTTAGCCGATCAATTGGATGGAAATATTTGTCGTCCACGAACTTGACAACTGTGGCTGCATATATGAAGTACCCCAGACGACTTGTCAACCAGCGCTTCCAGAATTTCTGCCGACGGCCACGGTTGTCGGAACACCCTCCATTGTATGCTTGTGTTCGCGGTGAATGCGGGAAAATTTGTCGCAGAGGAACGTTCGGACATCATTGAATGACTGCTTGATGTTGACAGAATGGAGGATCCCACCAAAGGAAGGCTCCTCCAAACTATCACGGATATGAGCCTCTGGTCTGCTGGCGATGATGATTCGAAAGATGTTTGGGTGTTGGCAAACAACATGTCCTATCAAGCGCAATACTTCGACCTGAGCATTGTGAGTGTCGCACTCATCCAGGCCATCAACAAGAAGGATTGGAGCCGCAGAATCTTTGAGAGATTTGCACGGCTCAATGATCAGCCAATGGAGCTGGGCATCCATCGACCTCCCAACAATGGAGGGATCATGTTCAACAGTTTCTGAAATCAGCGGATTCAGTTCACAGTAGTTGTTGAGCGCGAGCTGATAGGCGAGCGTCATGAAGAGTGCTCTGGAATTCCCTCGCGTGGCGTGGCCTCGTTTGAAAAAGAAGGCACCTCCAAGACGATTGGCGCTCTTCAATTTCTCACACAATGTCTGCATCACTGCAGACTTGCCCGCCCCAGCCGGCCCATGGAGCCAACATATGGGCTGAGTGGGGTCGTTTTGGGTGGCCCACCGATACAGATTATCGAGCAATTTGTGCGTGTTTCGAGGTGGCATTTTGGCTGCGGAAAGCTGTCGGCAGAGTCGTACAGTGCCTCCAGCGCGACGGCGCGATGGAGAATATGGATTCCTGTTTCGCCGTGACGATGATTATGAATGATATTTTCTGCGGTATTCAGGTTATTCACAGAGAAAAATGTCCCTCCTTGGGTGGACGGCATTGGAGGAAGACGAAAGGCCTGGTGGTATTGCGTCAAATGACCTCCCTCCAGGCGATTGTCATCCAAAGCAGCAGCACTGCGGTCAGGCCCGGTGGGTTGACGATCCGTCCCCACGGGAAGATTGACTCGAGTTCTGATGCGATCTGAGTGGGTATGGAGATGCGTAGCGGAGTAAGGACTGAGTGGATTGGGCATCAGGGGCAAGAGGTCGGTGTGCGGGAAAGAGGGCGACGACGCCACGGATGGGGTATTTTGCATATCACTGGAAGGAATTCCCGAGATACGTCGTCGAGAAGTCGCGTCTAGAAAGCATGAGGACAGGTATCAATCGCGAAGTCCGGACTCACCATAAGGCGCCGACGTCGCAGCCATAACCCGATGCGTATTGCTGACCACTCCTGCCAACTCGTGCTGAGATTCGGCACTCTGACCATCGGCTCCCAGACCTGCACCCGCCATCCAGTATGGCCCGTTGTCTCCCGATCATCAATGGCCGGTGCGATCCTGCGACGCGACCATCTTCGAGCTGAGAAACTGGGCGATGGTCTTGAATCGTCAGGTGCTGGTGTGTTTGTAGATTCACGTCACCACCGACGTTATAGAACGTCCCGCCCGATATCTGATGCCCAGAACCACCGTTGAACATAGGCGGAGATTCAGATTCGCGCGAAAGGTAGGTATCGTATCGCAGTGAGAGAGAAGATCACCGGAAACGCAGGAGCAGATCGGTACAATAAGTGTCCTCACGAGGCTGTGCGAAGCTGTAGATAGCCTTAACAGCATGAATGATTGCACGCGTTTCCCGCACAGGGTCGTAATATATCTGAGCCCGGGCTGTGCTCTGCCCGAGGTCGGAGGTGAGCTGTAATAACCGCTATCCATTCCCAGCCACAATATACCTACTTACATCACATCAGCGCAAAGGGCGCCGCCCGATCTGCAAGCCTCGGGAACGCGTTCATCGCCGCCAGCACCACCACCTGCTTCTCGTGGCTGATGTACCCGCGCATGAAGCCCTTGTACACCATGTTCGCGACGAGGCACTCGGCCTCCTCGAGCTCCACGTCCTTGATGCCCGAGATGCGCAGCGCGCAGTGGAACATCGAGAGCGGGATGCGCGTGCCCTTGGCGGAGGCGACCCAGCTGTGCAAAGGGCGAGTCAGCCTAGCCTTATGGGAGGAAGAGAGGAGAGGGAGAGAGACGAGACGCACACACGGCGGAAGAGCCCGCGCAGGCACAGCTCGCGCGCCTTCTCGAGCGTGAGGAGCAGGTTCAGCTCGATGAGGCGCGCCTCGCGCTGCTCGAGCGCGCGGTCGAAGCCCGCGATGTCGCCCGTGCGGATCGCGGCGACGAACGGCGCGAAGATGTCCGCGAGGATGGGGAAGCGGTGCATGAGCTCGTCCGAGGGGAGGTGCCCGCGGAGGATGCGCAGGGGGATGAGGTACGCGAGGATGCGCCTACGGGTGGGGGTTAGCCAGCAGCGAAAACCGCGTGGGGAGAGACCGACGCTTGGTTCTCGTGCGCGGCGATATGGCAGTGATAGAATGCGAGGGTGAGCTCTTGTTCCGCCTGCGTGTGGTGTCAGTGAAGAAGAAAAAAGGACCCGCGCGACGCGCCTTGGCGTATTCCTCGTTCAGGAAACTCAGCATGCCGATGTAGTA
Source organism: Mycena olivaceomarginata (assembly GCA_029378375.1). Classification (NCBI taxonomy): domain Eukaryota; kingdom Fungi; phylum Basidiomycota; class Agaricomycetes; order Agaricales; family Mycenaceae; genus Mycena; species Mycena olivaceomarginata. The sequence goes on along the minus strand of JARKIC010000485.1, from coordinate 201,663 downwards.
TCGGTAGGTGACTTTTCCGAGCGTCAGCGGGCAATAAAAGCGAAGCACGGGGATACCTGGTGCGATCGCGGGTACATCTCCAGCGAAGGAATGTCGGCGTTGTTGTCCAACACTTTGATGATATTTTTTGTCAGCGATATTCGTCTGACTTTGTAGTATTTCATGGCGAGGCCGACGACATAGTAGACGCCCCATTTTCGTGATTCGTCCGGAGGCGAGTTCCTTCGCACATCAATTAAGCACTTTTGGAGGATACCAGGCCTCGCACCTGTCCGTCATACAATTCGAGAACGCCTTGGCGACGATCCTCGCTGCCTCCACCATGCATTCACTTTGTTCGCTATGTACTTTTGCGTGCCAATCAGCGTCGTGGGCGAGATCTCGGAGGTCGCGGAGGATGGAGAAGAGGGCGGGAAGGGTCCATCCTCTATTCTCGATAAAAACCGGGAGAACAAGCTATTACAAAAGAGATAAATACAATGGCGTATTACAGACATGGACGACGTACGAAACAAGCTGGGACTGCTCCTTGAAAGCCTCTCCTGGGCGAAGGCGTGCGATATGGCTGCATATTAGAACATACTGGATTGCTATCTCATCCCAGGGACTCATTATGCTTCCCTTGAAGTGTGCAAGTGTTGCAGGCTGGAAACGTCTCAGAATGGACTCGTTGGAGCACTGACACGCTCACGGTGGGCGAGCGGAACCCCTTGACAAGATCCTTTCCGTGTGGACTCGTCGGACGCAGAAGATACGCGAGATTTGGACCATTTTCAGCATTCAGAGCGTCGTTGATTTGGGTCAAGAAGGTGGAAAAGTCCATAGGCATTCTTGATACAAGTGTGATACCGATTTGAAGCTGCAAACGTTAGAAATACAGCGGGACCAGTCCGATGCGGAGAAATTGAAAAGCAAGCCAGAAGGCGACGCGCAAAGGCCGACGCAGAAGTGGCTGGCTGCGAGGAGGATAATCACACGTGACATATTTCTCGAAAATACCCAATTAGGCAACTCGCACCAAGGGCAAAAGCCACCGGTATTATCGATACACGATGGAGGACACCGCAGGCGGTGTCGGGAACGTCCTAATGGACGACCTGCGCCTCCGGGTCGAGGGCAACCCGGGCCGGGTAGCGTTCCTCGTGTACACCGTGCCCGGGCGATCCGTGCCGGCGGGTGCGTCGCACCGCCTGCGCGTGTGGCTCAAGACGCGACGGGACGACCCGAGCGCGCGCGCGCTCGACGACTCATATGTATACCAGCCCGTGCGGAGGTCGGCCGCGTTCAAGATCGGCGCGCGGCTCGACTTTAAGGCTCTGGGCCCGCGGATTATTATGGGGTCCCTCGCGGGCGCGCCGCAAACGGTTGTGATGGAGGCGGTCGGATTTTGGTCGACGGCGTGAAAAACCTACGTGCTGTGATCTTCAGGTTCCGTCTGGTTCCCTACCACGAGCTCCTTGGTGGGGTTGGGAAGGTGAAGGACAGCGCCGAGGTGGACGAAGTGGACAAGGATGCAGATGAAGAGGTTAGCACGGAAAATGTAGGGAGGGTAGCTGGCGCACTGGACGACATCCCCGACGACATCATCATCATCCCAGATGAGACCAGTAACAATCCCACCCGCGAGGGTGTTCCAGCCGAGCTTGGGGAGGAGGTGGCCGCTGCAGCGAGGACGACTCGGATTTCACTGCACTTCGGGAGGGCTGCCAAGGTCTTCAAGCTTGAAGAAATCTTCAACATGCGGCGGCTGGAGGAGAAGTCACCGTGGAGTGGTTCATTGATGTCGTATGCGCTGGATGGCAAGAGAACTCTTGATGACCTTCTGGTGGAGTTTGAGGAAGACGCTCCTGGCGCACCGGACAAGGACGTGGTAATGGTAGAATATATATGATTTCCCTTTTGGACATGGAGAATCACGCAAATAAACCTGACCTCTCTTGCCTTGCGGTCAAGGTCGGGTCAATCTCCGTCTGCCTGCCCCTTGACCCTTGACCTTGGGTCTAGACCAGGGTCAACTGCAACACTGGTTAGCGCGATTGCAGTGAGTGTGAGATAGGAGAATTACATTACGGGATGTACTGCCATCAATTCGTCCTCGCGTATTACTTCCATACGCGTCGTCCTCAGTCTATTTCCCTCGATTCTTCGCTCTCAACTCATTTTTTGAGCCCCGCCCGCCATCCCTTTTTCTCGAGCATCTCACGCTCGCGTTGTTTTCTCCTCTTTTCAGACCCGCTTCGCGCTGCATACTAGTACTGGTGGTCTCCTATCTGATCCCTCCCCAAGTACAGTTGTAATCGACATCTCACCTTATCTTGTAGCACCTGGAAACATAGTCTCGTAACCAGACTTTTTTCCGCACGGTGAGAAGACAGTCGTTCTCAAGGAGGGAAACAAGATGGCTCTCCAACCCAGTTTGCGCCAACTGCCTGGATCTACCGTGTTCTTCAGAAGCACCAAGCCCAGTTTGCGTCCTCTCATCATTGTAGCCTCTTCCATCCGACACACAGCCCAAGAGTCAAGCACGCCCGCGCGCTTCCCGCCGGTCCCGACCCAACGCCATCATGCGCTGCCTTCCGGCTGCCGCTACCCGCCAAAGTGCCTGTAGGCGCCGTATACACCCTCCCCACCTCTTCCGCTGGCGCTCCATACTTCTCTCCACGCAGGTCCCGAGCGATGACCTCGGGAGAATTGCTTCCTGTACGAGGTCACGCCCCGCGTGCTGCAAAAGTCCGCCATCAACGTGCGGCGGGCAGACCTCGGTCTATTATCAGAAAATATGCCGAGGTGGCTAGAAGCCAATGGAGCTCGTAATGAACACGGAGCTACTCGAGTGCAGGTGCAGGAGCACAGAGAGGGCACAGAAGATGGGGTAAAAGGTAAAGATGTGAATTGAGGCTATGCTACAACAAAGGGAAGATGATATAGGTACATCAAGTATCAAAGAAGTGATATAAATCATATCTATCAATACTCGGACTGATGCGAACAAAGAATCATATATCTTGACATCTATCTACCCTAAGTCGATGCGTGCGCCGGGTCGACTCTGACACGCAGCTCAAGACTCAAGCCCGATCCTGCACGCCCGTGGGCTTCCAAGCCGACCGCACACGGCACGACCCTCCCTCACCAACCACCGACTCCGCGGACGAAAAATGGTAGGGCGTAGAGTGGATCCACGGTCGCTGCACGACAGATACATGCGTCGCCCACCCTTATTTTCTGCTTACTGGCGCGCTGCCTTGCTTACGAGCGCCTCTGTCGGCGCGTACGCTGTGCGGCACGGTATCGTGTTCCGTGTCCCACACTCGGCAGCGCAACACATGGGTAGTCCGCAGCACACGCTCCTCTCCTTTCCACCCCTTCTCTCCACCCACTCCCTTGCTCCTTCTCTCCCCGCAATCCCGGTTCATCCCTCTCCGCTTGAGCGCGATGCGGCGTGCGCCACACCTCTCCACACCTCATCTACCTCTTCATTTGTCCCTTCCTCCCTCGGTCCCCGCGCGTTGTGCCTCCCCGAGCCGCCATCGTTTCCCTGCCTCCCTTTCCTACCCATTTGATCCCACAGACTCTTACGCCTACGTCTGCCCTACGTACCGCACATACTCAGCAAGTACAATAAATACGATACCCTCCCTGTAAACCACCTCAATCAAATTAATTCCCAACCGGTCAACCCACGCAAGTGAATCCAATTAAATTGAGACACAGACACCTCCAATCTTGCGAACCAAGTCGACCACACTCAACAAGCGCAATGGCGAACTGCGTTGGGACTCGAGTCAGATGGCTGAGAACAAAGAGAAGGGCGAACGGACCGTTTCCACGCAAACACGAGTAGATCGAACCGCGTGAACTGAGAAATGAAGGTACCTTTTGGGCCCGAGACGACATCAGAGTCGACTCTGACCAGCAAAATATGCTCGATGGAAATTACAGTACAATACACACCGTGCGCGGTTCTGCGCGTCAACTATACGAGTGAGTGCATCTTGCGGCTTATCTGGGTAAATATGCAGCGTCTCGCGCGCGCTCTTTCATCCCGGTCCAGGTGGTAGGCATCACCGTCTTTATACCTGTCTGAAGCCTTCAAACTCCGCAATCTCCGCCGTCTCGGATCCATTTGCCGGGTATGTTCAAAGATGTTTTCTTTCAATCTTCAAGTGCGACGATTCGGATGGGTCAAAGACAACTCAAACTAGACCACAGCTGATCTGGAATAAATTATTTCCCCTCTCTGGCTGAATACTCGACTCTGCGGCTTCCAGCCGCCCTGGATCCGGCAGATTCGGCACTTACGCCGCCATCGCGGGTCAACGCAATCACTTCTCCGTCAAATACATATGCTTCAGTCATCGGTTCACGCCCATACTAGGAAGCGAATTGGATGCTCGCAGCTCGAAAGAGGATACTGGACTGCAAAGCAGCAGCCCAGTAGCCGCTTGTGTACATAAATAGTAGAAGTGCGATTTCCCGGTTACATTTTGGTTAGTTTGTTCAGTAGGCACTCCCAGGCTGGAGAGTCTGCAAAGTTGTCTCTTTCCATTGATCTCAATGATCTCTGCCACCTCTCCTCGTAAGTTTTCCACCAAGAATGTCGACATAAATCTTGACTCTTGATCAGATAACCTTGCCAGCGTTCAATTAGATCGAGTGGTGGCTCGGGGAGTTCCTAGCAATGCCCATAAGTCTTACTGGACTAACTGTTATGAAGAATGTGTTTCACCTTGAGCCATTGCACAGTATCATGGAACTCGACCGAACAGAGACATCTGTCCTCATCCTCATCAAGAAAGGACTCCCAAGGTGGAACAAATTCACGGAGTTCCTGCAGAAGTTCTGGGCTTGTCAGGGAACACCTGATGTAATGACCCCAGTTAAGGCACTCTGGGTGTGGTAACCTGGCACTGTATCCATTTGCCATGTAGTTCAGCTCAACAGGGGTTCAACATCTACAATGCAACCAACTCACCGCGAAGGGACAAGGTGACCAAAACCGACTCGTTGAATGTGACGAAGACAACCTCGAGCCAAATCGGTGGCCACCAAACGCCTGCCGCAGGCGAGGTCTTGTTCCCAAGAAAGTGTCAATATGGCGACTATGCCACCAAGTGTCTGTTTTTTCATGCCTCGACCTATGATGGAGTGCAAGGCAGAGAAAAGCGGCCATAACCTGGTCCCATGAGAGATCCAATAAAACTCGCGTAAAGTACATGATGTAGTCGAAACTGCCAATACCCTGAGAGATCATCCAACTGGCTTGAAAAATTCGAACGGATTGCGGAAACCAAACCATGAACTGATGGCAGTGGGCGAGTGAAATTGATGAGGAGTGGCATATCCTCTGGAGGTCATGCAGTGCAGAAGGGTGGCAACAAAGGTGGTGAAGCAACCGGTAGTGCACAGTGAGGCTCCCTAAGAAATAATGAACCAAGTCCTCCCACGAGTACATCAAATGGTAGGTTTCCCAACACTGGACTTCAGGTACAGGTTGAGATGCCTGGTGAGGAAGGAGTGATCAAAAAAAAGTGTAGTGGTACATTAGGCCCTTACTTTCAAATACGCCAAGACTTTTGTGGAATTTGATTCTCCGTCATCATGATAATAAGGAAAGAGATAGTCGGGATTAACACCGCAAATCAGAGGGACAAGCTCTGCCGAGGGAGGAATAGACTCCAGGCATGCAACCAAGTCGGTTATATCTATCTCATAACTGAAGACATCATAAGAACAGTACTTGGTGATCAGAGAATATGGTACATACAGTAGACTGCCATGGTGGCTAGAAAGAGTTCGGATGACTGCATGAGTTACATTCATGCGGTTTTCCAGCTTGAGATGGAAAATAGACGACCGTTGCAGATCTTGTAAAAAATCCCAAAATGACGCATGGTATGCGTAGAGTCTGCTGCCTGTGACATTCATGACAGAATGAAGGCTACGAAGAATCAAGTGAAAAACCCCAGGTCGCAGTTCCAGAAGTTTTTCAATAACCTCGGATCTCAGCCGTGGTAACAGTGCACAACCCTGCAAAATATCGCCAAGAGTCACGCGAAATCGGGGTGGGACTCCAGATAGAATCTGGATATAGAGCTGGTCAAGCGCCGCGAATGGTGCCTCAGAAGGAGTCTGCGAGAGCTCCACAACAGCTCTTAGCCGGTCGATTGGATGAAAATATTTGTCGTCTACAAACTTGACCACAGTGGATGCATATACAAAATATCCGGAGGACTTGCGAACCAGCCCTTTCAAGATATCTACTGACGGCCATGGAGTCGGAACACCCTTCATTGTATGCTTGTGCTCCTGGTGGATGCGGGCAAATTCGTCGCAGAGGAATGTTCGGACATCATCAAATGACTCCTCGATGTTGACAGAATGGAGGATCCCACCAAAGAAAGGCTCCTCCAAGCTTTCACGAATATGGGCCTCCGGTCTGCTGGCAATGATGATTCGAAAGATGTTTGGGTGTTGGCAGACAACACGTCCTATCAAGTGCAATACTTTGACCTGAGCATCGTGAGTGTCACACTCGTCCAGGCCATCAACAAGAAGGATTGGAGCCGCAGAATCTTTGAGAGATTTGCATGGCTCAATGATCAGTTGACGTAGCTGGGCATCTATCGACCTCCCAACAATGGAGGGGTCATGTTCGACAATTTGTGAAATCAGGGGATTCAGTTCGCGGTTGTTGTTGAGTGCGAGCTGATAGGCAAGTGTCATGAAGAGTGCTTTGGAATTCCCTCGTGTGGTGTGGCCTCGCTTGAAAAAGAAGGCGCCTCCAAGACGATTGGCGCTCTTCAATTTCTTACACATTGTCTGCATCACTGCAGACTTGCCCGCCCCAGCCGGCCCATGGAGCCAACATATGGGCTGAGCGGGATCATTTTGGGTGGCCCACCGATACAGATCATCCAGTAATTTTGTGCGTGTTTCGGGGTGGCATTTTGGCTGTGGAAAGCTGTCGGCAGAGTCGTAGAGGGCTTCTAGTGCAATGGCGCGATGGAGAATATGTATGCCTGTTTCACCGTGGCGATGATTGTGAATGATATCTGCGGTGTTCACGTTATTCGCAGAGAAAAATGTCCCCCCTTGGGTGAACGGCATTGGAGGAAGACGAAAGGCCTCTCGGTATTGCGTCAAATGGCCTCCCTCTAAGCGATTGTCATCCAAAGAAGCGGCACTGCGACCAGGACCCGGTGGGCTGATGATTCGCCCCCACGGGAAAATCGACTTGAGTTCTGGTGCGATCTGAGTGGGGATGGGGATGCGTAGCGGAGTAACAACTGAGTGGATTGGGGATTGAGGGGAAGAGGTCGGTGTGTGGGAAAGAGAACGACGACGCCGCGGATGGGGTATTTTGCATATCATTGGAAGGAATTCCCGAGATACGTCGTCGAGAAGGCGCATCTAGAAAGTATGAAGACGGATATCAATCGCGAATTTCAGACTCACCGTAAGGCGCCGACGTCGCAGCCGTACCCCGGCGCGTATTCCTGACCACTCCTGCCAACTCGTGCTGAGATTCGGCACTCTGACCATCGGCTCCCAGAACTGCACCCGCCATCCAGTATTGCCCGTTGTCTCCGATCATCGATGGCCGGTGTGATCCTGTGACGCGACCATCTTCAAGCAGAGAAGCTGCGCAATGGTTTTGAATGGTCAGGCACTGGGTTTGGTGGTCCTGAATCGTCAGGTGCTGATGTGTTTGTAGATTCACGTCACCGTCGACGTTGTAGAACGTCCCGCCTGATATCTGGTGCCCAGAACCGCTGAACATAGGCAGAGATTCAGATTCGCGTGAAAGGGAGGTATGGTATCGCAGTGAGGGAAGACCGCCAGAAACGCGGGAGCAGCCCAGTGCAATAAGTGCTTTCCTGGAGCTGTGCGAAGCTGTAGATGGCCTTAACAGCATGGCTGATTGCACGCGTTTCCCGCACAGGGTCGTAAATATATCTGAGCCCGGGCTGTGCTCTGCCCAAGGTCGGAGGCTTAGGCCTGAGCTGTAATAACAGGCCCCGGGAAGCTCCACCAAAGGCTTGTCCGAAAGTTAAGGTTTTTCAGAGCAAAATTTTCAATTTTCCTTGTCCAAAGTTAAGGTTTTTGAGGCCAAAAATCGGCCAAAATTTCGGAGAATGCACGATCTTGCCGGAACCAGCAGAGCAGCCATCTGTTGCCATCTATCGGCTGATGCTCGGCACGGCTGCAATCCCGCGGATGTTGTGCGGAGATTCCAACGTACTTAACGTACTCGCACACGATGTCAATCGAGTGGCGGTTATGCTTCGAATACGGCTTTCATGTTCACCTCCACCTTCCGCATCGGGAGCGAAACCGTCAACCTGAGCAACAAGTTCTAAGCTTGAGTACTTGAAGGATTTCGCTGAGCTGAGCTTCGTGTTAGTTCATTCCTTCGGCACCGCGCATCTCGAGCATCCAAGCATACCTCATCTTTCAATGTCGCACAATTTTGTTTCAATCTTGGGCTCGAATACTCTTTGACCTTGCAATCGCGCAAATGTTGCACTCCCCGCAACTCTCGACCCGATTTGGACAAAGCCTTACCTAATCTTTTCTTCCATCGTCACCCATGGCTTCTCGCGGTTCTCAATTCTCGGACGCTGCAGCTAAATTGAAATCAAGTAAACATGAAATACGTGGTATGCACCTGGCCACAGACGACATCAACTGTCTACAGGAGGGTTTCCCGCGTCAAAGTCCCGGGGACCTTGATGAATGTGGTCGGCGCTTTGCTGCAGATACTTGGCGAGAGAAAGATGGTCCCGGTGACTTCGCGGTCTTTTCAACATGGCTGAGCCCATTAATCTCCCGGAAAGTCCAACAAGGCCGGGTGTATGGCACAATTGCGGATCACATTGAGGACGCGGTACATCCATTTCTATTCCGCCTGACCACAGCTCATTTTTTTTCTTTTTTTCAATAGTACCGAGGCCATTCAATGGAAATGCTTCTTGCTAAATCTCGTTGGATATTCCCCTTGCTTGGAAGCAACCCAAAACATCCGGCTGACCATTGGGTCCTGGGTTGGGCCGATCTCGGAGCGAGTCTCTTGCATATTTTTGACAGTATCCCCGAGCTTGAATCGTACATGTGGGCAGAACCAGTCAGTACATTGGACCACATATATTTGTCCATCCTGAAATGTAACCAAAGGCTCTTGTGGAGGTTGTCGAAACCGTTTTCACGACTCTCGGGAAAGATGAAGTCAATTTGGAGCCGTGGAAAGTTGTACATCACTCTCCCGCCGAGCTACAGCGTCAAATGAACAACTGGGCTTGCGGTTTCTTTGTTATCCATGCCATGCGTGCGGTTGGAAATGGGGAATCTATCCATACCGTGACAAATGACCAAACAGCCAAAGTGCGAAGCCAAACCTTGGATCTTATCTTCGAGAACCTTGGGCAAGTCAGATCTCACTCATACTGTAAGAACAATTTTAAAATGTCTGGAATAGAATGCTGCGTCCGCAAGTGGTATCGATTATCCCGACATCCGATGCAAGCGTACCAGTCCGGGCGCTTCAAGATATTGTGATTGTCCCACCCGATGAGGATGTTGAAATGCCAATGCCCGACGAGAGCGAACCAATCGAGACTTTGGAAGATGTCGTGATTACCGCGCCTGATGAGCACCTTTCTTCAACCGAAATCACGCCGGATGTCGGAAGGTGAGGAAATTGACAGCAAAACCGACACCGCTCATACTGACCGTTGAGTTCTAGCTTCGAGCGAAATAACCACGATGAAGACTCTGGGAAGGGTGAAGCTGCCCAAAGTTCCAGGTACGGATGAAATGTGCCGTCAAATGCTAACTAATGATTCATTCATCTGGTTCTCAACTCGACGAGAAGACCTTGAACCCCACTCAGAAAAATGAAATGACCAAAAAATCGACGTACGAACCGAATTCACTGTCTCTTGGCATTATCTGATTTTTTTTTTCCCCCAGTTCCAAACGCATGCTCGACAAGGACAGCTTGAAGCCCGTGAAACAAAAACGCGCACGACGGACAACAGATGAAGAACGTGAAGCCAGTCTCAACGCAAATGCAAACATATCCACCGTTGAATCCCACCGTGTTCGTTGCGCTAAATGTTCAACCTGGATCAAACTTGACAAAGTTCAAAAATTTAAATCAACGAACTGGACTCGACACGAAGAGGAATGTCCCGCCATCACCGGGACGCGCCTCATCCGATCTCAAAACAAGCCAGTAAAGTCGGTGGTAGGTCCTATGTTGGCTCGATTTCGAACATCTCTGATAAGCAACCAGGTCAAAGGGTCAATTTCAACGTTCTTCACGGTACCTGGCAAAGAAAGCGCGAGCCAGGCCTTCAAAGTAGACGATCCTGATTCTGATTCCGAATCAGAGTCTCCAAAACACCCCGGTTATACGTCGCGCCGGGTGAAAGCGGTAATAATAAGATTGGACAAACTCTCTCAATCTCACTTCCCCTTCAGACGCCCAGCATTGCCACGTTTTTCCAGCCTGGTCCTATCAAGAACGATCCGCCGAGACCGCCACCAGCTGTGCCAGAGCCGAGATCGTGCGCTCATCTGGCTGGCGGAAAGTATACCGAATACAGCCGTTTTCAAAAGTTTAGACACTTTTGTGGAGCCCTTTCGTTCGTTGATTTTATTGACCATTGTTGTTGCCTGTTGCATCTGCTAATTTTAACTCTTTGCATCAGTCTGCGGAGCAAGCACTCAAACGGCCCAGTGACTCGAGCAAGACGCGGCGTCATTGCAGTCATATGTGTGGGGCGTGCAGCATATATATATTCGGTGCGCGCGCGATTGACCGTCATTTCAACATGTCTCCAAACTACCCTGTAGATGAAAACACTCAGGAGCGATACGGATTAAGGAAAAATCCTAAGGCGAATCGACACTACCGAGACCACACCTTTGAGAAGGACGGCTGGATGGTCCTCAGCAAAGGTCCCTGAGCGCTTGCTCCACAGACTGACGCAAAGAGTAAAATTAGCAGATGCAACAGGCAACAACAATGGTCAATAAAATCAACGAACGAAAGGGCTCCACAAAAGTGTCTAAACTTTTGAAAACGGCTGTAAGTATATTGAACGCACCGAGACTCGCTCGATGGGCGGAGTTTCACAGGCGCTCCGTTCGCGAATAATCAGACAGGTGTTTATGTACAAGAAATTCCCATCTCTCGGGACCACGGTGCCCTCTTTGGTGGCCAACACGGAACCATCTGTACCGGCCAGCGGAAATGACTGCGTAGCTTCGGCCGACTGGACGGAGAACGAGCATGCCAGAGTTGATGAAGCTTTGCGTAGCTTTGCCCGTTGGCAGGTCGATTTTGGCAAAAAAACAGTCCACTCGACTGGCTGCGAGGGCTTGACAACGAACGAGAGCGGAATCTGTGATGCCTGCCTCAAAGTTGCCAAAGACCAATCTCTAGTCCGTTCGATAAATCGGGTGATTGTCTATCGATACATTTGATTCAAACTCTAAATGTCTGGATCCGCAGAAAAATCGAGAGGGCGAACTCCCCTTAGAAGACCAGCGTCAGATTCAACTGAACCGCGAAAAGTACTCGTCCAAACGATTCCACGACTTCGAAGGTCGCAAACTGGGCTCGCTTCTCAGAGATCCGGTCGCATTCAAGGCACTCAAAACTCTCGAGAAGGGCGAAACTACGCAATGCTTCTTGGACATGTACGAAGCCACTCTCAATGGGAAACTCAAGGGTTACAAAACAGTTGTGGAGCTGTGCAAAGTTGTCACCGAGGTGATCAAACGCAAGGAAAATAAGACCATATCCGGCATTCGGTACCCTTCCCATTACTTCAACTTTGCGATCCTCATGAGATCGTACGGGGGCAATTCATCCAAACAGTTTGGAATACTGAGTGGAGAAATCCCACTGCCTTCGCCTCGGCATATTCGGTACGATTGACTGCCCTGTCGGTATCTGTCAATTTACCTATTCTCAGAGCTCTTGTTGCCAAATCCGAAGACGCCCTTCAAAATCCCTTTCTTATATTCGAGAACATGGCCCGGGTGAAGCGACTGGCGGACACAATACACTATTCGGGGCCCGTTGCGGTTGCAGGCGACTGTACTAAAGTTCGGAAACGTCTCACGTTCTCGAACGACTTCGGGGGGCATATTTTGGGGAGTGTTTGGTCCTTGACAGACTGCATCGCCGAGGATACGGATGATATCAGGCGTGTCATTGACGAGGTTACAAAGGCGAAAGCAGAAGCTACTCAAGTTCGTGCCATCTTGGTCAAGGTAATCCTTTCGTGCGCTTTCGCAAATATTCCCTTGCAATCAGTGCTTTCCTGGAGCTGTGCGAAGCTGTAGATGGCCTTAACAGCATGGCTGATTGCACAGGTTTCCCGCACAGGGTCGTAAATATATCTGAGCCCGGGCCGTGCTCTTCCCAAGGTCGGAGGCTTAGGCCTGAGCTGTAATAACAGCTATTCATTCCCAGCCAAACCACAATATACCTACTTACATCACATCAGCGCAAACGACCCCGCCCGATCCGCAAGCCTCGGGAACGCGTTCGTCGCCGCCAGCACTACCGTCTGCTTCTCGTGGCTGATGTACCCGCGCATAAAGCTCTTGTACACCATCGAGCTCGACGTCCTTGATGCCCGAGATACGCAGCGCGCAGGGGAACATCGAGAGCGGATGCGCGCGCCCTTGGCGGAGGAGACCCAGCTGTGCAAAGGGCGAGTCAGCGTAGCCTGATGGGAGGAATAGAGAGAGGGAGAGACGAGACGCACACGGCGGAAGAGCCCGCGCAGACACAGCTCGCGCGCCTTCTCGAGCGTGAGGAGCAGGTTCAGCTCGATGAGCGCGCCTCGCGCTGCTTGAGCGCGCGGCCGAAGCCCGCGATGTCGCCCGTGTGGATCGCGGCGGCGACGGCGCGAAGATGTCCGCGGGGAAGGGGAAGCGGTACATGAGCTCGTCCGAGGGGAGGTGCCCGCGGAGGATACGCAGGGGGATGAGGTACGCGAGGATGCGCCTACGGGCTGATACGGTGGTGCACAGTCTCCTCCCAGGCAAAAATGACGTCCTGCCGGCGGGATGCCTGTACTCGCTGCGCGTGTGGCTGCGGGCGAATGGGGTCGACCACCGCTTCTTCGGCGAGGACGACCTGTGGCTCGGCGCGGACCCGGACTTCGGGACGGTCGAGAACGCGTCGTTTGCGTGCCTGCGGCCCGGGGGCGCCACGGCCTTGGGCGTCCCCGACGCGCAGTGTACGACGCTGTCGTCGGGCACGCGCGCGTCCAGTTTGTTATCCGGTGGGTGTTTATCTCATCCTTCTCTGTGCATCCCCATAATACCGGTGTGCTGACCGCTGCTTCTTCTATCTGTGCAGATAGCAGTCGCTCGGCAACCGGTATTATCGATACACGATGGAAGACACCGCAGGCGGTGTCAGGAACATCCTAATGGCGGGTCGAGGGCGACCCGAGCCCGATAGCGTCCCTCGTGTACACCGTGCCCGTGCGATCCGTGCCGGCGGGTGCATCGCACCGCCTGCGCGTGTGGCTCAAGATACGACGGGATGACCCGAGCGCGGCCGCGCAAGACGACTCGCATGTGTACCAGCGCGTGCGGAGGTCGGACGCGTTCAAGATCGGCGCGCGGCTCGACTTTGAGGCGCTGGGCCCGCGGATTGTTATGGGGTCCCCCGCGGGCGCCACAAACGGTCGTGACGGAGACAGTCGGATTTTGATCGACGGCGTGAAAAACCTACCTCATAGGGGTGCTGTGATCTTCAGATTCCGTCTGGTTCCCTACCACGAGCTCCTTGGTGGGGTTGGGAAGGCGAAGAACAGCGCCGAGGTGGACGAGGTAGACAAGGATGCAGATGAAGAGGTTAGCACGGAAAATGTAGGGAGGGTAGCTGGCGCACTGGACGACATCCCCGACGACATCATCATCCCAGATGAGACCAGTAACAATCCCACCCGCAAGGGTGTTCCAGCCGAGCTTGGGGAGGAGGTGGCCGCTGCAGTGAGGACGACTCGGATTTCATTGCACTTCGGGAGGGCTGCCAAGGTCTTCAAGCTCGAAGAAATCTTCGACATGCGGCGGCTGGAGAAGTCACCGTGGGATGGTTCATTGATGTCGTATGCGCTGGATGGCAAGAGAACTCTTGACGACCTTCTGGCGGAGTTTGAGGAAGACGCTCCTGGCGCACCGGACGAGGACGTGGTAATGGTAGAATAAATATGATTTCCTTTTTGGACATGTACTAAATCCACGCAAATAAACCTGATCTCTCCTGCCTTGCGGTCAAGGTCGGGTCAACCTCCGTCTGCCTGCCCCTTGACCCTTGACCTTGGGTCTAGACCCGGGTCAACTGCAACACTGGTTAGCGCGACTGCAGTCAGAAGGAGGATTAGATTACGGGATGTACCGAATCTTTGATCTGCCATCAATTCGTTCTCGTCGTCCTCGTACTTCCATACTTATATTACACGTCTCGTCCTCAGTCTCTTTCCCTCGATTCCTCGCTCTCACAACCCATTTTTTGAGTCCCGCCCGCCATCCATTTTTCTCGAGCATCTCACGCTCGCGTTGTTTTGGGTCTCTTCTTTTCAGACCCGCTTCGCGCTGCATACTACTTAGTACTGGCAGTCTCCTATCCGATCCCTACCTCCCCGAGTACAGTTGTAATCGACATCTCACCTTATTCTGTAGCACCTGGAAACATGGTCTCGTAACCGGTCTTTTTTCCGCACGGTGAGAAGACAGTTGTTCTCAAGGAAGGAAATAAGATGGCTCTTCAACCCAGTTTGCGCCAACTGCCTGTATCTGACATGTTCTTCAGAAGCACCAAGCCCAGTTTGTTCCCTCTCATCATTGCAGTCTCTTCTATCCGACACACAGCCCAAGAGTCAAGCACGCCCGCGCGGGTCCCAACCCAACGCCATCGTGCGCTGCCTCCCAGCTACCGCTACCCGCCAAAGTATTTGTAGGTGCTGTATAAACCCTCCCCACCTCTCCGCTGGTGCTCCCTAGTGCCCTCCACGCAGGTCCCGAGCGATGACCTCGGGAGAATTGCTGGCTACGCGCGCTGCAAAAGTCTGACCGCCATCGGCCAGACCTCGGTCTGTCTACCCTAAGTCGATGCGCACGCTGGGTCAACTCTGACACCCAGCTCAAAACTCAAACTCGGCCCTATACGCCCGTGGGCTTCCAAGCCGACCACACCGGCACGACGGCGACGTTCTCCTCCCTCACCAACCACCGACGCAGACGAAAAAAGGTAGGACGTAGAGTGGATCCGCGGTCGCTGCACGGCAGATACATGCGTCGCCCGCCCTTATTTTCCACTTACTGGCGCGCTGCCTTGCTTATGAACGCCTCTGTCAGCGTGTACGCTGTGCGGCACGGTGTCGCGTTCCGCGTCCCGCGCTCGGCAGTGCAACGCACGGGCAGTCCGCGGCGCGCACTCCTCTCCTCTCCACCCTTCTCTCCACCCACTCCCGTGCTCCCTCCCTTCCCGTAATCCCGGTTCCCCTCTCCACTCGAGCGCGATGCGCGTGCGCCGCGCCTCTCCACACCTCATCTACCTCTTCATTCGTCCCTTCCTCCCTCGGTCCCCGCGCGCCGCGCCTCCCCGAGCCGCCATCGTTCCCTGCCTCCCTTTCCTCCCCCTACCTACTCATTTGATCCTACGGACTCTTACACCTACGTACCGTACATACTCGGCAAGTACGATAAATACGATACCCTCCTTGTAAACCACCTCAATCAAATAAATTACCAGTTGGCCCACGCAAGTGAATCCAATTAAATTGAGACACAAACACCTCCGGTCTTGCGAACCAAGTCGACCCAACTATTCAGCCACTCAACAAAGCGCAACAGCGAACTGCGTTGGGACTCGAGTCAGATGGCTGAGAACAACAAGACGGGCGGACGGACCGTTTCCACGCGAACGCGAGTGGACCGAACCGCGTGAACTGACTTGAAGTTTGAGTCAGTTCAGTGGAAAATGAAGGTACCTTTACAGTAAGGCCCGAGACGACATCAGAGTCGACTCCGACCAGCAAGATATGCTCGATAGAAATTACAGTACAATACGCACCGTGCGCGGTTCTGCGCGTCAACTGTGGGTGAGTGCATCTTGCGGCTGATCTGGGCAAATATACAACGTCTCGCGAGCGCTCTTTCATCCTGGTCCAGGTGGAATACTCTTTGAAGTCTTCAAACTCCGCAATCTCCGCCGTCTCGGATCCATTTGCCGAGTATGTTCAAAGAAGTATTCTTTCAATCTTCAAGTGCGACGACTCGGATGGGTCAAAGACAACTCAACTAGACCCCGGCTGGGCTGGAATAAATTATTTCTGGCTGAATACTTGACTTTTCGTCTTCCAGCCGCCCTAGATCCGGCAGATTCGGCACTTATGCCGCTATCGCGGGTCGACGCAATCATTCTCCGTCAAATATGCTTCAGTCGTCGGTTCACGCTCATAGTGGGAAGTGAATTGGATGCTCGCAGCTCAAAAGAGGATACTGGACCGCAAAGCGTCGGCCCAGTAGCCGTTTGTGTACATAAATAGTAGAAGTGCGATTTCCCGGTTACATTTCGGTTAGTTTGTTCAGTAGGTCCTCCCACTCTGGAGAGTCTACAAAGTTGTCTATTTCCACTGATCCCAATGATTTCTGCCACCTCTCCTCGTAAGGATCCCACCAAGAATGTTGACACGTATCTTGACTCTTGATCAGATAACCTTGCCAGCGTTCAATTAGATCGAGTGGCGGCTCGGGGAGTTCCTAGCATTGCCCATAAGTTTTACTGGACTAACTGATATGAAGAATGTGTTTCACCTTGAGCCATTGCACAGTATCATGGAACTCGACCGAACAGAGACATCTGTCCTCACTAACAAAGGACTCCCAGGGTGGAACAAATTCACGGAGTTCCTGCAGAAGTTCTGGGGTTGCATACGGGGAACTCCTGATGAGATGACCCCAGTTAAGGAATGCTAACTTGTTACTGTATCCATTTGTGTGGTTCAGCTCAACAGGGGTTCAACATCTACAATGCAACCAACTCACCGCAAAGGGACAATTTGACCAAAACCGACTCGTTGAATGTGACGAAGACAAGCTCGAGCCAAATTGGTGGCCACCAAACACCCGCCGTGGGTGAGGTCTTGTTCCCAAGAAAGTGTCAATATGGCGAGTATGCTACCAAGTGTCTGTTTTTTCATGCCTCGACCTATGATGGAGTGCAAGGCAGAGAAAGCGGCCATAACCTGATCCCATGAGAGATCCAATAAAACTCGAGTGTAATACATGATGTCGGCGAAATCGACAGCCTGAGAGATCATCCAACTGGCTTGAAAAATTTGAACAGATTCTGGAGACCAAACCATGAACTGACGGCAGTGCACAAGTGAAATTGATGAGGAGTGGCATATTCTGCTCTGGAGGACATGGAGTGCAGAAAGGGCTGGTACTAATTTGACCGGACCCGCAAGGATCGACCCACTAAAAGGTGATTTAATGAAGTCCTCCCATGAGTACATCAAATGGTAGGTTTCCCAACATTGGACTTCAGGTACAGGTTGAGATGCCTGGTGAGGAAGGAGTGATCAGAAAAAAAAAAAAGGGTAGTGATACATTTGGCCCCACTTTCAAATATGCCAAAACTTTTGTGGAAATTGATGCTCCGTCATAACATGGAAAGAGATAGTCGGGATTAACACCGCAGATCAGAGGGACAAGCTCCACTGAGGGGGGAATATACTTCAGGCATGCAACCAAGTCAGTCACATTTATCTTATGACTGAAGACATCATAAGAGCGGTACTTGGTGATCAGAGAGTGTGGTACATACAATAGATTGCCATGGTGGCTAGAAAGAGTTCGGATGACTGCACGAGTTACATTCATACGGTTTTCCACTTTGAGATGGAAATAGATGACCGTTGCGGATCTTGTAAAAATCCCAAAATGACGCATGGTATGCATAGATTCTGCCCGTGACATCTAAGACAGAATGGAGACTCCGAAGAATCAAGTGAACAATCCCAGGTCGCAGTTCCAGAAACTTTTCAATCTCATTGGGTGTCGAAATCTTCCATAATGATGCACAACCCTGCAAAATATCACCAAGAGTCAAGTGAAATTGGGGTGGGACTCCAGATAGAATCTGAATGTAGAGCTGGTCAAGTGCTGCGAATGGTGTCTCGGAAGGAGTCTGCGAGAGCTCCACAACAGCTCTTAGCCGGTCAATTGGATGGAAATATTTGTCGTCCACGAACTTGACCACAGTGGATGCGTATACAAATATCCGGAGGACTTGCGAACCAGCCCTTCCAAGATATCTACCGACGGCCATGGAGCTGGAACACCCTCCATTGTATGCTTGTGCTCCCGCTGGATGCGGGCAAATTCGTCGCAGAGGAATGTTCGGACATCGTCAAATGACTGCTCGACGTTGAAGAAACGGAGGATCCCACCAAAGGAAGGCTCCTCCAAACTATCACGAATATGAGCCTCCGGTCTGCTGGCGATGATGATTCGAAAGATGTTTGGGTGTTGGCAAACAACATGTCCTATCAAATGCAATACTTCGACTTGAGCATCGTGAGTGTCGCACTCATCCAGGCCATCAACAAGAAGGATTGGAGCCACAGAATCTTTGAGAGATTTGCACGGCTCGATGATCAGCTGACGTAGCTGGGCATCCATCGACCTCCCAACAATGGAGGGATCATGTTCGACAATTTGTGAAATCAAGGGATTCAGTTCACGGTTGTTGAGTGCGAGCTGATAGGCGAGCGTCACGAAGAGTGCTCTGGAATTCCCTCGCGTGGCGTGGCCTCGTTTGAAAAAGAAGGCACCTCCAAGATGATTGGCGCTCTTCAATTTCTTACACATTGTCTGCATCACTGCAGACTTGCCCGCTCCGGCCGGCCCATGGAGCCAACATATGGGCTGAGCGGGGTGGTTTGGGTGGCCCACCGACACAGATCATCCAGCAATTTTGTGCGTGTTTCGGGGTGGCATTTTGGCTGCGGAAAGCTGGCGGCAGAGTCGTACAGTGCCTCCAGCGCGACGGCACGATGGAGAATATGTATTCCTGTTTCACCGTGGCGATGATTGTGAATGATATCTGCGTTGTTCACGTTATTCGCAGAGAAAAATGTCCCCCCTTGGGTGAACGGCATCGGAGGAAGACAAAGGCCTCTCGGTATTGCGTCAGATGGCCTCCCTCCAGGTGATCGTCATCCAAAGCAGTAGCACTGCAGCCAGGCCCGATGGGCTGATCCGCCCCCACGGGAAAATCAACTCGAGTTCTGGTGTGATTTGAGTGGGGATGGGGATGGGTAGCGGAGTAACGGACTGAATGGATTAGGCATCGAGGGCAAAGAGTCGGTATGCGGTGAGGATGACGACGATGCTATGGATGGGGTATTTTGCACATCATTGGAAGGGATTCCCGAGATACATCGTTGAGAAGTCGCATCTGGAAAGTATGAGGACAGGTATCAATTGCGAATTTCAGACTCACCGTAAGGCGCCGATGTCGCAGCCGTACCCCGGCACGTATTCCTGACCACTCCCGCTAACTCATGCTGAGATTCGGCAGTCTGACTATCAGCTCCCAGACCTGCACCCGCCATCCAGTATGGCCCGTTGTCTCCGATCATCAATGGCTGGTGCGATCCTGGGATGCGACCATCTTCGAGCTGAGATATTTGTCGATGGTCTTCAATCGTCAGGTGCTGGTGTGTTTGTAGATTCACGTCGCCGCCGACGTTGTAGAACGTCCCGCCCAATATCTGGTGCCCAGAACCGCTGAACATAGGCGGAGATTCAGATTCGTGTGAATGGTAGGTATGGTATCGCAGTGAGGGAAGACCGCCAGAGACGCGGGAGCAGCCCAGTGCAATAAGTGTTTTCCTGGAACCGTGCGAAGCTGTAGATGGCCTTAACAGCATGACTAATTGCACGCGTTTCCCGCAGAGAGTCGTAAATATATCTGAGCCCAGGCCATGCTGCCCAAGGTCGGAGGCTCAGGCCTGAGCTGTAATAACCGCTATCCATTCCCAGCCAAACCACAATACACCTACTTACATCACAGCAGCGCAAACGGCGCCGCCCGATCCGCAAGCCTCGGAAACGCGTTCGTCGCCGCCAGCACTACCATCTGCTTCTCGTGGCTGATGTACCCGCGCATGAAGCCCTTGTACACCATGTTCGCGACGAGGCACTCTGCCTCCTCGAGCTCGACGTCCTTGATGCCCGAGATGCGCAGCGCGCAGTGGAACATCGAGAGCGGATGCGCGCGCCCTTGGCGGAGGAGACCCAGCTGTGCAAAGGGCGAGTCAGCTTTAGCCTTATGGGAGGAAGGGAGGGGGGGAGAGACGGGGCGCACACACGGCGGAAGAGCCCGCGCAGACACAGCTCGCGCGCCTTCTCGAGCGTGAGGAGTAGGTTCAGCTCGATGAGGCGCGTCTCGCGCTGCTCGAGTGCGCGGTCGAAGCCCGCTATTTCGCCCGTGCGGATCGCGGCGACGAACGGCGCGAAGATGTCCGCGGGCCAGGGGAAGCGGTGCATGAGCTCGTCCGAGGGGAGGTGCCCGCGGAGGATGCGGCGCAGGGGGATGAGGTACCCGAGGATGCGCCTACGGGCTGATACGGTGGTGCAGTCTCTTCCCAGGAAAAAACGACGTCCTGCCGGCGGGATGCCTGTACTCGCTGCGCGTGTGGCTGCGGGCGAATGGGGTCGACCACCGCCTCTTCGGCGAGGACGAGCTGTGGCTCGGCGCGGACCCGGACTTCGGGACGGTCGAGAACGCGTCGTTTGCGTGCCTGCGGCCCGGGGGCGCCACGGCCTTCGTCCCGGACGCATAGGTGTACGACGCTGTCGTTGGGTGCGCGCGCGTCCAGTTCGTTATTCGGTGGGTGTCTGTCTCATCCTTCTCTGTGCATCCCCATAATACCAGTGTGTTGACCGCTGCTTCTTTTATCTGTGCAGGTGGCAGTCTCTCGGCAACCGGTATTATCGATACACAATGGAGGACACCGCAGGCGGTGTCGGGAACATCCTAATGGACGACCTGCGCCTCCGGGTCGAGGGCGACCCGGGCCGTGTAGCGTTCCTCGTGTACACCGTGCCCGTGCGATCCGCGCCAGCGGGTGCGTCGCACCGTCTGCGCGTGTGACTCGAGACGCGACGGGACAACCCGAGCGGGCGCGGCCGACGACTCGTATGTGTACCAGCGCGTGTGGAGGTCGGACGCGTTCAAGATCGGCGCGCGGCTCGACTTTGAGGCGCTGGGCCCGCGGATTGCTATGGGGTTCCCCGCGGGCGCGCCGCAAACGGTCGTGACGGAGGCGGTCGCATTTTGGTCGACGGCGTGAAAACAGGGGTGCTGTGATCTTCAGATTCCGTCTGGTTCCCTACCACGAGCTCCTTGGTGTGGTTGGGAAGGCGAAGGATAGCGCAGAGGTAGACGAGGTGGACAAGGATGTGGATGAAGAAGTTATGTAGGGAGGGTAGCTGGCGCACTGGACGACATCCCGACGACGATATCATCATCTCAGCGCTGGTGAGACCAGTACCAATCCCACCCGCGAGGATGTCCCAGCCGAGCTTGGGGAGGAGGTAGCCGCTGCAGTGAGGACGACTCGGATTTCACTGCACTTCGGGAGGGCTGCCAAGGTCTTCAAGCTCGAAGAAATCTTCAACATGCGGCGGCTGGAGGAGAAGTCACTGTGGGGTGGTTCATTGATGTCGTATGCGCTGGATGGCAAGAGAACTCTTGACGACCTTCTGGCGGAGTTTGAGGAGACGCTCCTGGCGCACCGGATGAGGCCGTGGTAACGGTAGAATAGATATGATTCCAAATCCACGCAAAAAACCTGACCTCTCTTGCCTTGCGGTCAAGGTCGGGTCAACCTCCGTCTGCCTGCCCCTTGACCCTTGACCTTGGGTCTAGACCCGGGTCAACTGCAACACTGGTTAGCGCGATTTCAAATGCGGTCAGTGTGAGATAAGGAGGATTAGATTTCGGGATGTACCGAATCTTTGATCTACCATCAATTCGTCCTTGTCGCGTATTACTTCCATACACGTCTCGTCCTCATTCTATTTCCCTCGATTCCTCGCTCTCTCAACTCATTTTTGAGCCC
The DNA here is from genome assembly GCA_029378375.1 of Mycena olivaceomarginata. Classification (NCBI taxonomy): domain Eukaryota; kingdom Fungi; phylum Basidiomycota; class Agaricomycetes; order Agaricales; family Mycenaceae; genus Mycena; species Mycena olivaceomarginata. The sequence goes on along the minus strand of JARKIC010000485.1, from coordinate 179,488 downwards.
CGCCCGCCATTCTCACGCTCGCGTTGTTTTGGGTTTCCTCTTTTCAGACCCGCTTCGCGCTGCGTACCAGTACTGATAGTCTCCTATCCGATTCCTACCTCCCCGAATACAGTTGTAATCGACATCTCATCTTATCCGCTAGCACCTGGAAACATAATCTCGTAACCAGACTTTTTTCTGTACGGTGAGAAGACAGTCGCTCTCAAGGAGGGAAACAATATGGCTCTCCAACCCAGTTTGCACCGACTGCCTGTATCTAACGTGTTCTTCAGAAGCACCAAGCCCAGTTTGCGCCCTCTCATTAATGCAGCCTCTTCCATCCGACATACAGCCCAAGATTCGAGCACGCCTGCGCGCTTCCTGCCGGTCCCGACCCAATGCTATCGTGCGCTGCCTCCCGGCTGCCGCTACCCGCCAAAGTGCCTGTAGGCGCCGCATACATCCTCCCCACCTCTTCCTCCGGCGCTCCATACTTTTCTCTACGCAGGTCCCGAGCGATGACCTCGGGAGAATTGCTTCCTGTGCGAGGTCACGCCCCCGCGTGCTGCAAAAGTCCGCCATCAACGTGCGGCGGGCAGACCTCGGTCTGTCTACCCTAAGTCGATGCGTGCGCCGGGTCGACTCTGACACGCAGCTCAAGACTCAAGCCCGATCCTGCACGCCCGTGGGCTTCCAAGCCGACCGCACACGGCACGACCCTCCCTCACCAACCACCGACTCCGCGGACGAAAAATGGTAGGGCGTAGAGTGGATCCACGGTCGCTGCACGGCAGATACATGCGTCGCCCGCCCTTATTTTCCGCTTACTGGCGCGCTGCCTTGCTTACGAGCGCCTCTGTCGGCGCGTACGCTGTGCGGCACGGTATCGTGTTCCGTGTCCCACACTCGGCAGCGCAACACATGGGTAGTCCGCAGCACATGCTCCTCTCCTTTCCACCCCTTCTCCACCCACTCCCTTGCTCCTTCTCTCCCCGCAATCCCGGTTCATCCCTCTCCGCTTGAGCGCGATGCGCGTGCGCCGCGCCTCTCCACATCTCATCTACCTCTTCATCCGTCCCTTCCCCCCTCGGTCCCCGCGCGCCGCGCCTCCCCGAGCCGCCATCGTTCCCTGCCTCCCTTTCTTCCCCCTACCTACCCATTTGATCCTACGGACTCTTACACCTACGTACCGTACTGTAAACCACCTCAATTAAATTAATTCCCAACCGGTCAGCCCACGCAAGTGAATCCAATTAAATCGAGACACCCACAACCTCCGGTCATGCGAACCAAGTCGACCCAGCTATTCAATCACTCAACAAAGCGCAACGGCGAACTGTGTTGGGACTCGAGTCAGATGGCTGAGAACAAAAGAAGGGCGGACGGACCGTTTCCACGCGAACGCGAGTGCATCGAACCGCGTGAACTGACTTGAAGTTTGAGTCAGTTCAGCAGAGAATGAAGGTACCTTTAAGGCCCAAGACGACATCAGAGTCGACTCTGACCAGCAAAATATGCTCGATACAGTACAATGCGCACCGTGCGCGGTTCTGCGCGTCAACTGTACGGGTGAGTGCATCTTTCGGCTGATCTGGGCAGATATACAACCTCTCGCGCGCGCTCTTTCATCCCGGTCCAGATGGTAGGTATCACCCTCTTTGAAGCCTTCAAACTCCGCAATCTCTGCCGTCTCGGATCCATTTGCCGGGTATGTTCAAAGATGTATTCTTTCAATAAATATTAATCTTCAAGTGCGATTCGGGACTCGGATGGGTCAAAGACAACTCAAACTCGACCACAGCTGTGCTGGAATAAATTATTCCCCCCCCCTCTCTGGCTGAATACTCGACTCTTCGTCTTCCAGCCACCCTAGATCCAGCAGATTCGGCACTTGTGCCGCTATCGCGGGTCGACGCAGTCATCATCGGTTCACGCTCATAGTGGAAAGTGAATTGGATGCTCGCAGCTCAAAAGAGGATACTGGACCGCAAGGCGGCGGCCCAGTAGCCGCTTGTGTACATAAATAGTAGAAGTGCGATTTCCCGGTTACATTTCGGTTAGTTTGTTCAGTAGGATCTTCCAATTTAGAGAGTCTGCAAAGTTGTCTATTACCATCGATCTTGAAAATGATTCCTGCCACCTCTTCTCATAAGGATTCCACCAGTAATGTTGACACGTATCTTGACTCTTGATCAGATAACCTTGCCAGCGTTCAATTAGATCAAGTGGCGGCTCGGGGAGTTCCTAGCATTGCCCATAAGTCTTACCGGACTAACTGACATGAAGAATGTGGTTCACCTTGAGCCATTGCACAGTATCATGGAACTCAACCGAACAGAGACATTTGTCCTCACCAAGAAAGGACTCCCAGCGTGGAACAAATTCACGGAGTTCCTGCAGAAGTTCTGGGCTTGCATATGGGGAACACCTGATGAGCTGACCCCAGTTAAGGTGTGCTAACTTGTTACTGTATCTATTTGTGTGGTTCAGCTCAACAGCGGTTCAACATCTACAATGCAACCAACTCACCGCCAAGAGACAAGGTGACCAAAACCGATTCGTTGAATGTGACGAAGACAACCTCGAGCCAAATTGATGGCCACCAAACACCCGCCGCGGGCCAGGTCTTGTTCCCAAGAAAGTGTCAATATGGCGAGTATGCCACCAAGTGTCTGTTTTTTCATGCCTTGACCTATGGTGGAGTGCAAGGCAGAGAAAGCAGCCATAACCTGATCCCATGAGAGATCCAATAAAACTCGCGTGTAGTACATGGTCTCGACGGGATAGACAGCCTGAGAGATCATCCAACTGGCTTGAAAAATTTGAACGGATTCTGGAGACCAAACCATGAACTGACGGCAGTGCACGAGTGAAATCGATGAGAAGTGGCATATCCTGCTCTGGATAGCATGGTGTGCAGAAAGGGCTGGTGAAATGATCAGACCTGGAAAGATCCACCCACCAGGAGGCAATGCAAGCAAGTTCTGCCACGAGTACATCAAATGGTAGGTTTCCCAACACTGGACTTCAGGTACAGGTTGAGATGCCTGGTGAGGAAGGAGTGATCAAAAAAAAAGTATAGCGGTACATTCGGCCCTTACTTTCAAATACGCCAAAACTTTTTTGGAATTTAGTCCTCCGTCAAAATTTAGAAAGAGATAGTCGGGATTAACACCGCAAATCAGAGGGACAAGCTCCGCCGACGGGGGAATATGCTTCAGGCATGCAATCAAGTCGGTCACATTTATCTTGATACTGAAGACATCATAAGAACAGTACTTGGTGATCGGAGGTACATACAATAGATTGCCATAGTGGCTAGAAAGAGTTCGGATGACTGCACGAGTTACATTCATGCGGTTTTCCAGTTTGAGACAGAAAATAGATGACCGTTGCGGATCTTGTAAAAAATCCCAAAATGATGCATGGTATGCGTAGATTCTGCCCGTGACATCTATGACAGAATGGAGGCTACAAAGAATCAAGTGAACAACCCCAGGTCGCAGTTCCAGAAGTTTTTCAATGTCCTCGGATGCCAACCACGATAACAATGCACAACCCTGCAAAATATCGCCAAGAGTCAAGCGAAATCGGGGTGGGACTCCAGATAGAATCTGAATGTAGAGCTGGTCAAGCGCTGCGAATGGCATCTCAGAAGGAGTCTGCAAGAGCTCCACAACAGCTGCCAGGCGCTCAATTGGATAGAAATATTTGTCGTTGACAAACTTGACCACAGTGGATGCGTACACGAAATATCCCGAGGACTTGAGAACCAGCTCTTCCAGAATGTCTGCCGACGGCCACGGTGTCGGAACACCCTCCATTGTATGCTTGTGGTCCCGGTGAATGCGGGCAAATTCGTTGCGGAGGAATGTTCGGACATCGTTGAATGACTGTTCGACGTTGACAGAATGGAGGATCCCAGCAAAGGAACACCCCTCCAAACTATCACGAATATGAGCCTCCGGTCTGCTGGCGATGATGATTCGAAAGATGTTCGTGTGTTGGCGAACGACATGTCCTATCAAGCGCAATACTTCGACTTGAGCATCGTGAGTGTCACACTCGTCCAGGCCATTGACAAGAAGGATCGGAGCCACGGAATCTTTGAATAATTTGCATGCCTCAATGATCAGCTGATGTAGCTGGGCATCTATCAACCTCCCAACAATGGAGGGATCATGTTTGACAATTTGTGAAATCAAGGGATTCAGTTTGCGGTTGTTGAGCGCGAGCTGATAGGCGAGCGTCACGAAGAGTGCTCTGGAATTCCCTCGCATGGCGTGGCCCCGTTTGAAAAGAAGGCGCCTCCAAGACGATTGGCACTCTTCAATTTCTTACACATTGTCTGCATCACTGCAGACTTTCCCGCTCCAGCCGGCCCATGGAGCCAACATATGGGCTGAGCGGGGTCGTTTTGGGTGGCCCACCGACACAGATCATCCAGCAATTTTATGCGTGTTTCGGGGTGGCATTTTGGCTGCGGAAAGCTGTCGGCAGAGTCGTACAGTGCCTCCAGTGCGACGGCGCGATGGAGAATATGGATTCCTGTTTCGCCGTGACGATGATTATGAATGATATTCTCTGCAGTATTCAGGTTATTCGCAGAGAAAAATGTCCCTCCTTGGGTGGACAGCATTGGAGGAAGACGAAAGGCCCGGTGGTATTGCGTCAAATGACCTCCCTCCAGGCGATCGTCATCCAAAGCAGCAGCACTGCGGCCAGGCCCGGTGGGTTGACGATCTGTCCCCACGGGAAGATTGACTCGAGTTCTGGTGCAATCTGAGTGGGGATGGAGATGCGTAGCGGAGTAACGACTGAGTGGATTGGGCATCAGGGGCAAGGGGTCGGTGTGCAGGAAAGAGGACGACGCCACGGATGGGGTATTTTGCACATCACTGGCAGGAATTCCCGATATACGTCTTCGAGAAGTCGCATCTAGAAAGCATGAGGACAGGTATCAATCACGAAGTCCGGACTCACCATAAGGCGGCCGACGTCGCAGCCATAACCCGACGCGTATTCCCGACCACTCCTGCCAACTCGTGCTGAGATTCGGCACTCTGACCATCGGCTCCCAAACCTGCACCCACCATCCCCGTTGTTTCTAATCATCAATGGCTGGTGCGATCCCGGGGTGCGACCATCATCGAGCTGAGAAACTGGGCGATGGTCTTGAATCGTCAGGTGCTGGTGTGTTTGTAGATTCACATCGCCGCCGACATTATAGAACGTCCCGCCCGATATCTGGTGCCCAGAACCGCCGAACATAGGCGGAGATTCAGATTCGCGTGAAAGATAGGTATGGTATCGCAGTGAGGGAAGACCGCCAGAAACGCGGGAGCAGCCCAGCGCAATAAGTGTCCTCACGAGGCTGTGTGAAGCTGTAGATAGCCTTAACAGCATGGCTGATTGCACGCGTTTCCCGCACAGGGTCGTAAATATATCTGAGCCCGGGCTGTGCTCTGCCCAAGGTCGGAGGCTTAGGCCTGAGCTGTAATAACGGCTATCCATTCCCAGCCAAACCACAATATACCTACTTACATCACATCAGCGCAAACGGTGCCGCCCGTCCGCAAGCATTATCGGTAGGTGACCTTTTCCAGTGTCAGCAGGTGATAAAAGCGAAGCACGAGAGACCTGGTGCGATTGCGAGTGCATCTCCAGCGAGGGGATGTCGGCGTTGTTGTCCAGCACATTGATAATATTTTTGGCAGCCCAGGGGCACCACGGCCTTAGGCGTCCCGGACGCGCAGACTACGACGCCGTCGTCGGGCGCGCGCGCGCGTCCAGTTCGTTATCCGGTGGGTGTCTATCTCATTGTTCTCTGTGCATCCCCATAATACCAGTGTACTTACCGCTGCTTCTTTTTATCTCTGCAGGTGGCAGTCTCTCGGCGACCGGTATGATTGATACACGATGGAGTACACTCCAGGCGGTGTCGGGAACATCCTAATGGACGACCTGCACCTCCGGGTCGAGGGCGACCCGTTCCGGGTGGCGTTGCTCGTGTACACTGTGCCCGTGCGGTCCATGCCGGTGGGTGCATCGCACCGCCTGTGCGTGTGGCTCAAGACGCGATGGGACAACCTGAACGCGGGCGCGCTCGGCGACTCGTATGTGTACCAGCGCGTGTGGAGGTCGGACGCGTTCAAGATGGCCGTGCGGCTCGATTTTGAGATGTTGGGGCCGCGGATTGTTATGGGGTCCCCAGCGGGCTCGCCGCAAACGGTCGTGATGGAGGCGGTCGGACTTTGGTCGACGGCGTGAAAAACCTACCTCCTATGGGTGCTGTGATCTTCAGATTCCAAGATGTGTTGAGCCACAGAATGTCAATTCCGGAGTGTGAGATAAGGAGGATTAGATTACGGGATGTACCAATTCTTTGATCTGCCATCAATTCCTCCTCCTCGCGTACTTTCATACGCGTCTTGTCCTCTGTCTCTTTCACTTGATTCCTCGCTCTCTCAGCTCATTTTTTGAGACCCTCCCGCCATCCCTTTTTCTCGAGCATCTCACGCTCGTGTTGTTTTGGGTCTCCTCTTTTCAGACTCCCTTCGCGCTGCATACTACTTAGTACTGGTAGTCTCCTAAGTATCCGATCCCTACCTCCCCGAGTACAGTTTAATCGACATCTCACCTTATCCGGTAGCACCTGGAAACATAGTCTCGTAACCGGACTTTTTCCACACGGTGAGAAGACAGTCGTTCTCAAGGAGGAAAACAAGATGGCTCTCCAACCCAGTTTGTGCCAACTGCCTGTATCTGACGTGTTCTTCAGAAGCATCAAGCCCAGTTCTCGCCCTATCTTCATTGCAGCCTCTTATTTCCGATACACAGCCCAAGACTCAAGCACGCGCGCGCGGTCCCGACCCAACGCCATCGTGCGCTGCCTCCCGACTACCGCTACCCGCCAAAGTACCTGTAGGCGCTGTATACACCCTCCACATCTCTCCGCTGGCGCTCCCCAGTGCCCTCTACGCAGGTCCCGAGTGATGACCTCGGGAGAATTGCTGGCTACCGATTTCCTGCACGAGCTCTCACCCGCGCGCTGCAAAAGTCCGCCATCAACGTGCGGTGGGCAGACCTCGGTCTGTCTGCCCTGGGTTGATGCGCACGCCGGGTAGACTCTGACACGCAGATCAAGACTCGAGCTTGGCCCTACACACCCGTAAACTTCCAAGCCGACCGCACACAGCATGCCGGCGACGTTCCCCTCCCTCACCAACCACCGACGCGGACGAAAAAAAGGTAGGACATAGAGTGGATCCGCAGTCGCTGCACGGCAGATACATGTGTCGCCTGCCTTTATTTTCTGCTTACTGGCGCACTGCCTTGCTTATGAGCGCCTCTGTCAGTGCGTACGCTGTGCGGCACGGTGTCGCATTCCGCGTCCCACGCTCGGCAGCGCAATGCACGGGCAGTCCGCAGCGTGCGCCGCACGCTCCTCTCCTCTGCAGGCGGCCCCCCACTCCCTTGCTCCCTCCCTCCCCCGAATCATCCCTCTTCACTTGAGTGCGATCCGCATGTTCCGTGCCTCTCTGCACCCCATCTACCTCTTCATCCCTCCCTCCCTCCCTCGATCCCCACACTGCGCGCTGCGCCTCCCCGCGCCGCCATCGTTCCCTGCCTGCCTTACCTATTTGATCCTACAGACTCTTCCACCTACGTCTGCCCTACGTACCGTACATACTCAGCAAGTACGATAGATGTGATACCCTCCCTGTAAACCACCTCAATCAGATAAATTCCCAACCGGTCAGCCCACGCAAATGAATCCAATTAAATTGAGACACACACACCTCCGGTCTTGCGAACCAAGTCGACCCAACTATTCAACCACTCAACAAAGCGCAACGGCGAACTGCGTTGGGACTCTAGTCAGATGGCTGAGAACAAAAAGAAGGGCGGACGGACCGTTTCCACGCGAACACGAGTGGATCGAACCGCATGAACTGACTTGAATTTTGAGTCAGTTCAGCGGAAAAAGAAGGTGCCTTTAAGGCCTGAGATGACGTCAGAGTCGACTCTGACCAGCAAGATATGCTCGATGGAAATTACAGTACACTTAGTACGCACCGTGCGTGGTTCTGCGCGTCAACTGTACGGGTGAGTGCATCTTGCAGCTGATCTGGGCAAATATACACCGTCTCGCACATGCTCTTTCATCCCGGTCCAGGTGGTAGGCATCACCCTCTTTGAAGCCTTCAAACTCCGCAATCTCCGCCGTCTCGGATCCATTTGCCGGGTATGTTCAATGATGTGTTCTTTCAATCTTCAAGTGCGAGGACTCGGATGGGTCAAAGACAACTCAAACTAAACCATAGCTGGGCTGGAATAAATTATTTCCACCTCTCTGGCTGAATACTCAACTCTTCGTCTTCCAGCCACCTCAGATCCGGCAGATCTGGCACTTATACCACTATCGCAGGTCGACGCAATCACTTCTCCGTCAAATATGCTTCAGTCATGGGTTCATGCTCATAGTGGAAAGTAAATTGGATGCTCGCAGCTCGAAAGAAGATACTGGATCGCAAAGCGGCTGTCATGAATCGCCCGGGTTCTACTTTTTCGCGCGACGCGTCCGTACGGATACAGACGCGTCTTAGCGGCACGGGACTCTCATGATGCCACCATGTGACCTTCTCACGGTTGAAACCCGGCCTCGGATTCTAAATGCCGCAGACTCGGGGAGTCTGCGCCATGGAATACAGAAGACGTTAGGGACTAGGAACCCGTATAGACGGACTCTAGTCCCCGGACGCACCAAAAGGCTGACACAGGAGAGTACACGGAGTACAGGAGTGGTTGCAAACCCGATCGGGGTTTGAACCACTGGAGACGATGACACTTAGGACTAGGAAACCCGAACGTCGGGTCTCCTAGGTCCACCGATGCCACGGAAACCAACACAAAGGAGTCCAGGAGCATCAGCATTAATGCTCCTTAACACTACGTTGCAGGAACTGATCGCGACGGACCGCGATCACTTTAATTTATTAGAAGCCTATATAAGCACGGTAGAATCTCCATGTACAGTAGATTCTACCTCGTCTAATCTCAGGCTTCTACCTTGGCTTGACATAGGCATTGTCTCCACTCTGTCCCGCTTCCCTCGCACCGTACTACGGGTTGTATCCACACCTCGGGTTTTGTACCTGAGTGGATATCACACCCTCTTCGACTCGTTCCGGGTTCCGCCTCGCATCCCGACCTACGACATACGGCCTCCTAGGGAGGACGCCGTACGACTGGTCCTACTGCTCGGGGAACACACGAGCTATTAGCGTCTATCGGGTTTCTCCTGGTTGGGGTTCTCGCCGGGTTACTCGTTGTTTAGCCGACCCAGAGGCCGTTGCTGACAGCGGCGGTCCAGTAGCCGGTTGTGTACATACATAGTAGAAGTGCGATTTCCCGGTTACATTTTGGTTAGTTTGTTCAGTAGGATCTTCCAATTTAGAGAGTCTGCAAAGTTGTCTATTACCATCGATCTTGAAAATGATTCCTGCCACCTCTTCTCATAAGGATTCCACCAGTAATGTTGACACGTATCTTGACTCTTGATCAGATAACCTTGCCAGTGTTCAATTAGATCAAGTGGTGGCTCGGGGAGTTCCTAGCATTGCCCATAAGTCTTACCGGACTAACTGATATGAAGAATGTGTTTCACCTTGAGCCATTGCACAGTATCATGGAACTCAACCGAACAGAGACATTCGTCCTCACCAAGAAAGGACTCCCAAGGTGGAACAAATTCACGCAAGTCCTGCAGAAGTTCTGGGGTTGCATACAGTGAACACCTAATGAAATGACCCCAGTTAAGGCGGTATATTAACCTGTCACTGTATCCATTTGTGTAGTTCAGCTTAACAGCAGTTCAACATCTACAATGCAACCAACTCACCATGAAGGGATAAGGTGACCAAAACCAACTCGTTGAATGAGATGAAGACAACCTCGAGCCAAATCGGTGGCCACCAAACACTCGCTGCAGGTGAGGTCTTGTTCCCAAGAAAGTGTCAATATGGCGAGTATGCCACCAAGTGTCTGTTTTTTTCATGCCTTGACCTATGATGGAGTGCAAGGCAGAGAAAGCGGCCATAACCTGATCCCATGACAGATCCAATAAAACTCGCGTGCAGTACATGATCTCGGCGTAATAGACACCCGCCTGAGCAATCATCCAACTGGCTTGAAAAATTCGAACAGATTCCGGAGACCAAACCATGAACTGACGGCAGTGTGCGAGTGAAATTGATGAGCAGTGGCATATTCTGCTCTGGAGGGCATGGAGTGCAGAAAGGGCTGGTGAAATGACCGGATCTGCAAAGATTGGCCCACTAGGAGACAATTGAAGGAGGTTCTGCCACGAGTACATTAAGTTGTAGGTTTCCCAACACTGGACTTCAGGTACAGGTTGAGATGCCTGAGGAAGTAGTGATCAAAAAAAAAAAAAGTGTAGTGGTACATTAGGCCCTTACTTCCAAATACTCCAAAACTTCTGTGGAATGTGACTCTCCGTCACCATAGTCAGCATAGTGTAATTTACATGGAAAGAGATAGTTGGGATTAACACCGCAAATCAGAGGGACAAGCTCTGCCGAGGGGGGAATAGACTTTAGGCATGCAACCAAGTCGGTCAAATCCATCTTATGACTGAAGAGATCATAAAAACAGTGGTGATCAGAGAGTATGGAGGTACATACAGTAGACTGCCATGGTGGCTAGAAAGAGTTCGGATGACTGCATGAGTTACATTCATGCGGTTTTCCAGTTGAGATGGAAAATAGACGACCGTTGCGGATCTTGTAAAAAATCCCAAAATGATGCATGGTATGGGTGGACGCCCACGCAGACATTTATGACAGAATGGAGGCCACGAAGAATCAAGTGAACAACCCTAGGTTTCAGTTCCAGAAACTTTTCAATCTCGTCAAGTGTCACCAAGTGAGGTGCCGACAGCCGACACTGCAAAATATCGCCAAGAGTCAAGCGAAATTGGGGTGGGACTCCAGATAGAATCTGAATGTAGAGCTGGTCAAGCGCCGCAAATGGTGTCTCAGAAGGGGTCTGCGAGAGCTCCATAACAGCTCTCAGCCGGTCGATTGGATGGAAATATTTGTCGTCCACGAACTTGACCACAGTGGATGCGTACACGAAATATCCCGAGGACTTGAGGACCAGCTCTTCTAGAATGTCTGCCGACGGCCACGGTGTTGGAACATCCTCCATTGTATGCTTGTGGTCCCGGTGGATGCGGGCAAATTCGTCGCGGAGGAATGTTCGGACATTGTTGAATGACTGTTCGACGTTGACAGAATGGAGGATCCCACCAAAGGAAGGCTCCTCCAAACTATCACGAATATGAGCCTCCGGTCTGCTGGCGATGATAATTCGAAAGATGTTTGGGTGTTGGCAAACGACACGTCCCATCAAGCGCAATACTTCGACCTGAGCATCATGAGTGTCACACTCATCCAGGCCATCAACAAGAAGGATTGGAGCCGCAGAATCTTTGAGAGATTTGCACGGCTCAATGATCAGTTGACGTAGCTGGGCATCTATTGACCTCCCAACAATGGAGGGATCCTCTTCAACAATTTGTGAAATCAGGGGATTCAGTTCGCGGTTGTTGTTGAGCGCGAGCTGATAGGCAAGTGTCACGAAGAGTGCTCTGGAATTCCCTCGAGTGGCGTGGCCTCGTTTGAAAAAGAAGGCGCCTCCAAGACGATTGGCGCTCTTCAATTTCTCACACAAAGTCTGCATCACTGCAGACTTGCCCGCCCCAGCCGGCCCATGAAGCCAACAGATGGGCTGAGCGGGGTCGTTTTGGGTGGCCCACTGATACAGATCATCCAGCAATTTTGTGCGTGTTTCGGGGTGGCATTTTGGCTGCGGAAAGCTGTCGGCAGAGTCATGCAGTGCCTCCAGTACGACGGCGCGATGGAGAATATGGATTCCGGTTTCGCCGTGACGATGATTATGAATGATATTTTCTGCGGTATTCAGATTATTTGCAGAGAAAAATGTCCCTCCTTGGGTGGACGGCATCAGAGGAAGACGAAAGGCCTGGTGGTATTGCGTCAAATGGCCTCCCTCCAGGGGATCATCATCCAAAGCAGCAGCACTGCAGCCAGGACCGGTGGGCTGATCTGCCCCCACGGGAAAATCGACACCACTTCTGGTGCGATCTGAGTGAGGATGGAGATGCGTAGCGGAGTAACGACTGAGTGGATTGAGCATCAGGGGCAAGGGGCCGGTGTGCAGGAAAGAGGACGACGACGCCACGGATGGGGTATTTTGCAAATCACTGGAAGGAATTCCGGAGATACGTCGTCGAGAAGTCGCATCTAGAAAGCATGAGGACAGGTATCAATCATGAAGTTCGGACTCACCATAAGGCACCGACGTCGCAGCCATAACCCGACGCGTATTCCGGACCACTCCTGCCAACTCGTGCTGACCATCGGCTCCCAGATCTGCACCCGCCATCCAGTATGGCCCGTTGTCTCTGATCATCAATGGTCGGTGCGATCCTGGGATGCGACCATCTTCGAGCTGAGAAACTGGGCGATGGTCTTGAATCGTCAGGTGCTGGTGTGTTTGTAGATTCACGTCGCCACCGACGTTATAGAACGTCCCGCCCGATATCTGATGGCCAGAACCGCTGATCATAGGCGGAGATTCAGATTCGCGCGAAAGGTAGGTATCGTATCGCAGTCACACCAAAAAAAGCAAAATTTCAGCCTGGACTGAAACGTGAATTGATTTCCTGAAAATCTGTACGCGAATCGGCAGCATTGGATTCAGGTAAAATCATTGAACCTGGATCTCAAATGGAAATGGTCAGAATCGATATGTGAATCAGCTACACAGAAACGGCGCGTATCGTGAGGCCGGAAATTTGAATTCATTCTCACCAAATCAATCTGAGTTTCAGCCATCGAGAAATAAAGGCTTTTAGCTACGCTGAAATGCCCGCTAAAATATCTATTTTCAGCACGCGTATCAGCGCCGCTGAGACTGAGAGTTTCAGCACGGCTGAAAGAGCCACTGAAAGACGAGGTTTCAAAGGCGCTTTCAGCATTGCCAAATCCGGCAACTTTGGCTACGCAGAAAGTCCCATTGAAACCTTTTCTTTCAATGCTGCTTTCAGCACTGCTGAATGCACAGATTTTAGCTGAGCTGAAACTCCCGCCGAAACGAGGCAAATCTATGAACCTGCAAGTGCACCCAAGGGTACACTTGCGAGTCCACCCGAAAGTTGCGAGTCACACAAACACCAAAAAAGAAAAATTAATTAGAGTACCCTGTGTGCCACATAAAGAATATACTGCAAGAGTAGGACGTAGTAGTAACAGAAAAGGGCACTACCCGAGGGAGGACCGCGAGAAAGGGCGTCAGGCTGCGTTGTGCAGGAGAAGATCTCCTGAGGGCACATCCTGAGAGGTGAGTCCCCATTCCTTCCCACCCACGCGCATCCACCTCCCGCCCTCGCCTGCGGCGCCGCTCCTGAAAGCGAGTCCGTCGTCGCGTTGGAAAGGTCCTTGAACGGGACAGGGCAGAGGGGGTCCTGTGTGGGGAGAGTGTCAGTAAATGAACCCTAAAAGAAGTGAGAGGGCGAGAAGCGAATGCCAGGAGCTACTTGTACTCATGCTCGACGTCTGTGCAGCAGAACGAGTCGACAGCAACACCAGTGCTAACAGTTCCAGCACGACGAGTTCCTCATCTTCGCATTGGCGCAGAACAAACGAGAACAGAACAGAAGGGAAGGTAAGAGACGCGCACACACCCAAGCAAATCGTCAAATGTGGCCCAATGCGGTCCTTCTCCCCAAACTGCGGCTTGCTGAGCGCGGTTTTGAGCGCCGGCCGGCGGGTGGTGAGCTTTGGTTTTTCGGGGGGTGAGCGTTAGGAAGATCTCTGTAAGACATACAAGGAAGAAACACAATGCACCATTCCCATCTGCAGCGGTCGAACTGGGCACGACAATGGCGGTGTCCTTGGGTGGTCGTGGCGTAGACACGCGATACTGGGCATGGTGTAGATAGCGAGCCGGCGCGCGCGCGGGGACACAACTGCCTCGAGTTTCGTCGGCTTGCCGTCCACAATGCTCGCCGCTGCGCTGGCGGGTCCTCCATTTGTAGTGGTGTTCCCCCCGTTGGCAGCAGCGGCGGTCCCAGGATGTGAACTGGTGCCAGTGCTCAGGCGACTCAAAACTTCCCCGCCCGGCACCGACCGAATACGTGCTATACGCCCTGGGGAAGTCGACGAGCGAGGACGGTGTTCAGGACGACACAAAACCGCTCCACAAAGGGTCAGTTCCGACCCGGTGGAACAATCGAGACATGGACTCGTTACGTCGGAATACAGACGACAGAGAGCGCGGCTGTGGGGCAGGTTTGACGTCGAGGGCGAGGTGCGATGGGCGGTCGGCGTGTTGCAGATGCTGCCACACAGGGTTGGTGGTGCGTCGGACAACAAGGAAGACGACGGTGTGGAATGGGGGAAAACAGTGGTGAGAAATTGGAGCTTGGGCATCGGGAATATAGTGGCGCACGCAGTCGGTCCCGTGAGTCCTGTAGCTCATTAGTACTGAATGGAAAATACGTGGACTGACGATTGAGAATGACACGATGAGAGGCGGCAGGCACATAGAGGAGTGAGGACAAGATTCAGAAACACTGCGGCAAGGGCTGGACCTTGAATTCGCTGCGACACCCTTTCACGAAGGGCATTTGCCCACTATTTGCCCTCCGACGAAAACAAACCACAGGTGAGTTCGCACACCAAAAAAAGCAAAATTTCAGTCTGGACTGAAATGGGGTGTGATTTGCCACGAATCTAGTTACAAATCAGCCGCACCAGAAATGCGGAATATCAGTGATGGCTGATGCTCATAAAGAAACTCAAAGAATCATTGTACATTTCAGCTGCGCTGAAACCCTTGAGCCATTTATGCTACTGGCCTTCTATTTATATCAGCCAATGGCGAAAATACCTCATGAATTTCAGCGCGAGTTTCAGCGTAGCTGAAGTCTTTGAGTTTCTGAAAGAGAATCTGCCATCACTAATTTGCCCTATTTCTATGCGACTGATTTGGATCTAGATTCTTGGCAAATCAAATGTGGTATCAGTCTGGACTGAAATTTTACTTTATTTGGTGTGTCGGTGGTAGTGCAATTGGTGCGATTGTGAATTGTGCACAGCACGCCACAGCAAGCTTGGACGCCAGACCGAGTTCCACAGAGCTTGTCTATGAGAGCTCGGTGGTGGGGTGATTTCTCGGTGCCACTGTAACTGGTGGTGCGATTGAAGATTGTGCAAGCCACAGAAGCCTTTCACGAAGAGCCTTGCCCTCGAAATGGATCGGCGGTCGCACGCACGTCACACCGAGTTCTGCAGGGCTTGCCTGCCAGAGCTCGGTGGTGGGCAGTGAAAAGCGGTGGCGCACAGACCTGGATCAATCACAAAGAGTCTGAGTCATGGGTCACGAGACCCATTTGTTTCACTCTTCAGAGTCTTCACGATTAAAATGGCATTTTCAGGTCAGACTCGCTCTCAAGAACAATTACTTTAAATGCCCAGAGGGATCGTATAGTGTGGACTTGCATAAATAAAAACTACATCTCGCAAAACTCGTCCGTAAGCTGCAGAAATAAATAAGGTTGGTCACGGGTACAACCGCACGGTCAACCCACACCCGTACCCGTCGAACCCGTACCCGGCGCGGGTCGGGTACAAAACCCGCGGTTCCTCAACCACCCGCGGGTCGTTCAACCCGTCGTCCAACCCGTCGGGTTTACCTGCCAGGATGAGACAGAAATCAAGTATATTTCATGATATTAGATATACCTGGACTACTTCTCAACCTTATTATCATTTTTCACCTCAATTATCTCTAACAGCTTGCGATTTAAAAATAATGCTGATCTAAAATGGAGAAAATCCGGCCGGAAAAAGTTCCCGTGAACTAGACCTGTGCAGATATAAAAAACAGAGACTCTAATGTACTGTTTTTTTTTGGGCTTTGTAAGTGAGTATGTGAACCTAGTCTCAGCGGACGCGTAAGGAGACGAGCGCTAAGGGTGAGGGTGTAATGACAGACGTATATAAAGCATCCGAATAAGAAACCCGAAAAGGGAAGATGTTCGAAATGGAACGAGATTGTAAAAGAAAATACCGTAATTTAACAAGATACATACTGTCAGTAAAATTGCTTGCTCGGAGATGCGTGAGGTTACAATCACGCATCCTTAAATCACAATGACTGGTCTGGAAGTCATCCAAATTTCGGCTGAAAAACCGCGGGTTTACGGGTCGGGCAGGCGGGTTTTACGGGTTCAACACTCGCTCAACCCGTACCCGTACCCGCCATAACCCGGGTACAAACCCGCGGGTGAACCCGCATACCCGTGACCAACCTTAGAAATAAATAAAAAACCATTGTGCGAAACTACGGGGTTTTAACCCTAGGAATCGTCGTGAGCATTAATGAAAGAAATGGGAGTCTCAAATTGACTCACTTCATATAACTCCAACATCACTGCTTGATCATCCGAGAACTCGAAGCGCGTGTAGTGCCCGATTATGTAGTCTCTCGCAGACAGACACTTCAATATGAACTGATCTCGTACCTCGATATATTGAAGTCTGTTATCAAGCGGTGGGGTCCGATCAGAGTAAAGGCTTGTTACATAATTTGCACAGCCACATAGACGCTTTTCGATGTTTTATGCCTACGAACTCAATATTAAGACTAGTTTTTATGCCAATACATTTATGGAAGTGCTCTGAACCTGCCTACCTGCTCAAATTTTTTTGATACACTGTGGAACGGGGTGGTAGAAATCCTCATGTGACTGCACCCTCTGTTGAAGTACCAAACCTTGAACAGTGCTCTAAAATACTGAAAAAATTTCAGAATGGATGGAATGGTAAGAAAGTCCTTTTTAGTAGTTATAACAGGCAGAAATGCTTGTAGTGGTGCCGTGGTTGGAGGTTCAAAGGCATTGTGGCTGCGCACATTATGTAACAAGCGCTTACCCCGATCGGGACCCCCGCGCTTAACAACAGACTACCGATTATGACCCTGGGGCGAATGGTGTCAACCCTGTCAGACATCTTTCACAAATGCATTTTCACTGCGATATCAAGCGAAAAGAGCGGGCGGGCAGTCAAGTCGATGGCGTTCCGTGGAGAGTTTTTGTAGGCTAGACAAAAGAGTACATTGCAAAGAGCGTCTTTGTTGGAACCTAAGTGGCACCCTTTATTTTGTATAATCTGGCAACAGACCCTTTGAGACTCAAAGGGTCTCTTGCCTGAGTGGTCTTAGTCCTGGGAAAGTTTGGTTCAGTTCAGGTTCGGGGCACTTTGTCCGAACGCAGAACCGGAACCTCGTGTTTGGTTCGACCAATGGCTGAACTTTGAACCTGAACCCGCGTTCAGGTTCGGTTCGTGTTCGAATGCGTTCGAACTCAGGTGGATTTTGGCCTTCTCGGGGACACCAAATCTTGTCCAAAATCGCGCCAGGTGTGACCTTTCAATAAATTCAACGCCTATCGAGTCCACATGGAATTGTAGTTTGTACTTCTTGCAATTCCCGAGCACAGATTTTGCTCACCCAAACCATGTGATAAGTTCCCAAGCGACTCAGTGGGCACCCGAATGCTACGCTGGAGGCCAAGATAGTCTTGAAGATTCCCAGCATAATAGCTTTGATGATGGGAGAGGCAATTAGCCAGATATCTGACCAAAAGTCACCAAAGTTCTTTTCAAAATGACTTGATTGTTCACATTTTAGGTTCGGCATTCGAACGCTGGCCTCTCCGCCCGAACGTCGAACCTGACCCTCAGGTTCAGTTCAGCAATGCTCTGAACTTTCAGCCTGAACTCGGCGCTCAGTTCGGTCCGGTTCAGGTTCGAACCGATTCCTGAACCGGACTCTCCCACCACTAAAGTCTGTGGGCTTTGCCGAAGTGGACACATGGGTCAAGGTGCAGGTCTAGGGTCGGGTTGTAGGTCTCGGGTTGTATTGTAGGTCTCGGGTTGGATTGTAGGCCAGACAAAAGAGTACATTACAAAGGGCATCTTTGTTGGAACTCAAGTGGGGGGCTTTATTTTGTATGACCTAGCAACAGACCCTTTGAATCCTCTTTGCCGAAGTGGACACATTCTCGGGTCGAGTTTCAAGTCTAGGGTAGGGGAGTGCAATGACTGTTCTCCTATGCGTTCAACGGGTGGATGAGCTGGTCGGCATAATTTTCAGCAGCACCACAAATGGTTACACTTTCTGCTGGCGGAACCGCAAAGGAGTAAATCTCGAATTCTTGCACATGCCAATGAGGACTGACCTTGCAAAGTGATGGGAAGAAATGTTAGCATTCCAGATTGACCAGCCCACGGATATCACGGGCATAGCCCTTAATGCAAGCACCAGTCGCCTCATCATTTGTAGCTCTGGCAGTAGGGCTGCAACCCGTAGACCTGTACCCATGAAACGGGTACGGAACGGGTGTTTATAGGTTATCCGTACTGTACCCGTCCTGTAGGGTGGATGTATGCAGCTCCTTACGGCCGGCTCCCGTACGTATACGGGTGACGGCCATAAGATACGGGTTTTTCATTCACCATTATTGATCAATTGAATGAGCAGTACTGAGTAGATATCCTGCTCAGTGCATCAGATAGAGCTCTGGTCTAAATAAGCAAACATTGTGGAAGATTACAGGCATGCTTCAGACTGCACAGCTCATAGAAAGATCAAACCCGTCTATTTTTCGTCAAAGCTGATCGCCAATCGAAGCGGAAGTCGCTCAAACGTTGCCGCAACTTGGCTAAGGATGGACACGGGTCGCGGGTACACCCGCGGGTTTGTTCCCGCAGGTGTGCGCGGGTATGGGTACGGGTCGCAATTTTAGACCCGTGCTCAACCCGCGTACCCGACCTGTGTACCCGCGGGTTTTTGGACATTCATTATTTGGCTGTTAGTATGCGATACTAGTTGCTTCAAATTCAATTCCATCCTCATGCTGCATATAGCGCTTCACCCCAGCTCCAAGCTGGAGTACTTCCGCATCAACAAGGACAGCAAGACAGCAAATTCAACCGTAGATGAAGGTTTGCACCCAGTTCAACCTCCATCAAGAGCGCACAGCAGAGAAAAAACCCGAATGTGTGGGATCGTCGAGTAGTCTAAATTTATCATACTGTATTTGACACTAAAATATCGTTTATCTTGGAAGTTCCAACGAATTTGGGGACCCGCGGGTAACCCGTACGGGTTTTAGACCCGACCCGCACACGGGTACGGTTTTTGCGGGTCCGGGTACGGGTAGGCCCGAAGGTACCCGCGGATGTACCCGTGTCCATCCTTAAACTTGGCCCAAAGCGTGCCGCAACTCGGCTCATAGCCGAACACGTTACCGTAATACTACCGCCCGTCACGGCATTGTACGCCGCATGGTATCTTGAGTCTGTCTCGGTAACCCAGTCGCTCTGGTGGTGATCTCCGTGATTGACAGTCGGAGAATGAAAATGTAGTGCAGAGATCACACCGGGTGACACTTCTGCACTTCTTTTTCAACTCCGACTGTCAATCACGGATCAAGCGGTCCGCTAGGGTCCGCTGTGTTGTGGAAGTGTCACCGAACGTCTGGGTTACCGAGACAGTCTTTGAGTCCAAGTAAATAAATAATTTCCCACAGCCCGTAAAAGTCGTAGACGGCCGGATACGGGCGGGTGCACCCGTACCGTACCCGGCCCGTAGAATTACAGGTGAAAAGGGCCTACGAGCCAGTCCCGTACCCGTACAACGGCCCGTAAACCCGTTGTTTACGGGTCGCAGCCTTATAGATTGGCGGCAGGTCGTGGCTTGGGTGCTACCAGGAACGATTCCAACCGAATGCATTTGTTGAAGGTTTTCAGTCGCTAGATCTGTAATTTTGCACAGTATGCATGGAGACCCTCCGAGAAAATATTGCAGATTTCGCGTCGAGCAGTTGTCGAGCAGGGCTTGTCCGCAAGAAAGGATTGCGTAAGGAATTGTGGGCGTTTCGCAGGCATACGCCTCAAGTAGGACATGCCCACACGGGACGATCGTGAGTAACCAAATACACGAAGTAGGACTTGCCCCCAACGTGTCTCGAGTGCAAGGCCGGAACCCATGATTGACCTGTGACCTGTGACTTGTCACTGGTCCCAACGCAGCACTTCCGCCACTGAGCTTTTGAGGCCAAGTTCTGCAGAACTCATTCCTGCTGTCAAGTCTGCCAGTGCGCCATGTCAAATGCGCCGTCCTTTGCGAACGACCCCTCAGCTCCCAGCCAACACGTCCTTTCGAGGGCACCATCCTTCGCGAACAGCGCGCGCTCCCTTCTGTAACAGCTATTCATCTGCATCGGCGCTTTCAAAGTCAAGTCCCTTAGATCCGCCGTGGAAATTCTGTAGCTGATGCGTTTGGCAGAATGTTATAGCCCAATTTGCTTTCACTTGGCCCACAACTACGCTGTTTCTCAGTCGATCTATACAATTTTTTCCTCTCGTCTGCCGCTACGTTGCGCTGCATCTTGTTACCGCCACCTAAGCTTGAGTTTTTCTCCCACTCAAGCACCGCCTCAACCAGAGTAGGCATTTCCCTCCCTGCCCCTTCCACCCACACTCTTGAAGGCCATCGCTCGTGATGTTTGCAGAAATGTTGGAAGTCGGTAGTGGGTGGACGGAACGTGCCGAGGATACCCTCGCATGTGGACGGTGCGCCTGCGAATTCGATGTCTGGTTCAGCGTGGGGGCGGGTTGCGTGGGAGCTGGACGACGGCGGTGGATGAAGGTCATAGGAAGGCGCGGCTGATTTATCGGCGGGTTTTGTGTGACTTGGTGGCGTGTACGTGCCGTAGCCTTTTGCTTCTCGCTGCTGAACGCCTTCCTGAGGGTACTTTACGTCCCTCTATCCCTTTCATCTGTACCTACTCGCCCACCCAGGAGTCCTCGCCAGCGAGCCCAAACACCACTGATGGGACAACCTCGTACCCCGAGCCCACCACCCACCACCGACCGTGCGCCTCGTCTCCTCCATTTCCCCCTTTGCCTTTCGACCCCTATTCCTCGCACCGTATCCCTCCTCCTGCGTGCCCTAGCCGAACCCGCGCGTTCTCTTTTGGACCCCGTTGGAACACCATTGCCACCACCGACGCCCCACCCACCTCGGCACGCTCCTCGCCCTCGCGGCCAACGTGCCTCATCTGCCGCACCGATCTCCAATTCATTGGGCTCGCCAGACTCTGGAACGTCCTTGTTCACGTCTCCCTTCTGGCTCGTCGGCGTCGTGAGGCTGGCACACGGGCACGGCGGTGCACACGTAGCTGCTCAAGGTCCATATTACCCTCAGCGATCTCAAGTGCCGACCCTCAAACTCCATATCGCGTGGGCGCAAGACGCCCCGCATGCATTCCCTTCTCCTATATTTCATTTATATGGTCTCCTACTTACATGCCCACCTAACTTATATGATCCCTTCCCCGTATTATTCCTTCATTTGCATACAAAATCCCGTGATTATGAATGATTGCTTTGGGTGTCTGCGTAGATGACTCGCGACCTTCGGGGTGAACCTACAGGTGTACCCTTGGGTGCACCCGAGGGTTTGTAGAATCGTTCCGTTTCAGCACGAGTTTCAGCGTGGCTGAAATTCGCGCATTCAGCAGCATTGAAAGCAGCATTGAAAGGCAAGGTTTCAATGCTGCTTTCGGCGTAGCCGAAATTAGCCGATTCGGCAACAGTGAAAGCACTTTTGAAATATCGACTTTCAGTGGCCGTTTCAGCCCGGCTGAACCTCTCAATTTCAGTTGCGCAGAAACGCATGCTGAAAATAGACCTTTCAGCAAGCATTTCAGCGCCGCTGAAAGCCTTTGTTTCTCAATGTCTGAAACCCCCATTGATTTGATGAGAATCAATTCAAATTTTAGGCCTCATGATACACGCCGTTTCTTTGTAGCTGATTCTTGTCTTGTTTTTCACCATTTCTATTCGAGATTCAGGTCCGATGATTTCCCCCGAATCCAATGCCGCTGATTCGCGTAGAGATTCATAGGAAATCAATTCACATTTCAGTCCAGACTGAAATTTTGCTTTTTTTGGTGTGAGTGAGAAGGAAGATCACCGGAAACGCAGGAGTAGATCTGTATTATAAGTGTCCTCACGAGGCTGTGCGAAGCTGTAGATGGCCTTAACAGCATGGCTGATTGCACGCGTTTCCCGCACAGGGTCGTAAATATATGAGCCCGGGCCGTGCTCTGCCCAAGGTCGGAGGCTTAGGTCTGAGTTGTAATAACGGCTATCCATTCCCAG
Source organism: Mycena olivaceomarginata (assembly GCA_029378375.1). Taxonomy (NCBI): domain Eukaryota; kingdom Fungi; phylum Basidiomycota; class Agaricomycetes; order Agaricales; family Mycenaceae; genus Mycena; species Mycena olivaceomarginata. The sequence continues at coordinate 157,166 of JARKIC010000485.1, read as the reverse complement.
CCAAACCACAATACACCTACTTACATCACATCAGCGCAAACGGCGCCGCCCGATCCGCAAGCCTCGGGAACGCGTTCGTCACCGCCAGCACTACCATCTGCTTCTCGTGGCTAATGTACCCGCGCATGAAGCCCTTGTACACCATGTTCGCGACGAGGCACTCGGCCTCCTCGAGCTCGACATCCTTGATGCCCGAGATGCGCAGTGTGCAGTGGAACATCGAAAGCGGGATGCGCATGCCCTTGGCGGAGGAGACCCAGCTGCACGGGGGTGAGTCAGCTGAGTTTTATAGGGAGGAAAAGAGAGAGGGAGAGACGAGACGCACACACGGCGGAAGAGCCCGCGCGGGCACAGCTCGCGCGCCTTCTCGAGCGTGAAGAGCAGGTTCAGCTCGATGAGGCGCGCCTCGCGCTGCTCGAGCGCGCGGTCGAAGCCCGCGATGTCGCCCATGCGGATCGCGGCGACGAACGGGGCGAAGATGTCCGCGAGGATGGGGAAGCGGTGCATGAGCTCGTCCGAGGGGAGGTGCCCGCGGAGGAAGCGCAGGGGGATGAGATACGCGAGGATGCGCCTACGGGTGGGGGTTAGCCAGCAGCGAAAGTCGCGAGGTGGGGGGAGACGGACGCTTGGTTCTCGTGCGCGGCGATGTGGCAGTGATAGAATGCGAAGGTGAGCTCTTGTTCCGCCTGCGTGTGGTGTCAGTGAAGAAGACAAAGGAATCGCGCGACACGCCTTGGCGTATTCCTCGTTCAGGAAACTCAGCATGGTAAGATGGTGGGCCGCGGGCGCGCGAGGGTAAAAAAAAGGAGGAAAAATAGGGTAGGTAAGGTAGGGCATGTACTTACGATGTCCGCGACGTTCGAAGCTGTGTCGACTTTGGTCGGGAATTTTCCCTTATCGAGGTAGGAGGTGGTCGAGGCGTTGTGTCTGTCGCGTTGAGTTTGATGTAGTTGTGGATGAGGCTGGGGCTGGTACTGCAGCTAGGCCTGCGACTGAGGCGGAGCCTGAGACTGGGGATGCGACTGCCGCCTTGACGGCGCCGGTTGATGCTGCTATTGCTGCGGCTGATGCGGCGGCGGCGGGTGCGATTGGTGCTCGTGCGACTGTGCTGAAGGCTGCGGGTATGAGGAATGCGACGAATGCTGCAACCTCGAATACGGCGGGTGGTATGTCGGCGACTGCGAGGCAGCGGGTGGCGGGTGCGCATGCGGGTAGGACGACGCCGATGACGCCGGCGATTGGGAGGGCGGAGGTGGGAGCGGTATGAATTTGAATGCGGCGCATGGTGTGAGGGCTGCGGCTGGTGCGCCGAGCGCGGTGGAGGATGTGAGTGCAAGGTGGAGGTAGAGCCTGCGCGCGCGAATGCATCGCATGCAGCAGCTGGCTCGGGTGCGTGGTCGTCGGCGGCGGGGGGTTGCGAACGCGCGGAAGACGACCGCTGCCACTGCTGCTGGCGCGCAAGATGCTCCTGCGGAGAGGCGACCTTGTGTTACCGCACCAGATGCGGCTGCCCATGCCCGTGTGATTGCGGGGCCTGTCGCTGCGGTATCTGGGCCTGCGGGGGAGGGGGGCATCGGCGAGTGCGGCGCATAGTGCTGCTGCACCTGCTGCTGTTGGGCGTAGGGCGACTGCTGAGGCGGCGTCGCACTCACCGGCGACGTCCCCACGCTCACCGGCGACGGCTGGACCGAGTATCGGTGCTGCTGTGCCTTCGCTTGCTGTTGCTGGTGCTGCTGCACGACAGGCTGACGCTACACTTGCGCCTGCTGGAGCTGCTGAATCTACTCTAATCCCAACTTGGCGGGGTAGGCAGGGTCGGGGTGAGCTGTCGCGTCATGCGCGTGTTGCGCATTGCGCAGGGCGCGTTCGGTGGTTCTGTCTCCGATGTCCTTGTTCTTCGATAATTTTAGGGCTCGCTGAAGCTTTTCAGGGCATCAATTAAACTAGCGAGGCGTGCGTTCTTCCTGGGACCGTGGGTGGGTTGTCGGAGTGTCTTGTGTCATGGTAGAGGGGGTATTTACAAGCGGGAGAGGTATGTACGGTGCAAAAGAAACGTTGGGGAATCGTGCGCGTCGGGGAGCGCGCAAGAGGAAAGGTGACGAGTCACGGTGATCGTCACAGCTTTCCCGATTCCCGCATGTCCTGCCCGATCCGCACCTTAGAGCAACGAATCGCGGCCCAGACCTCCCGCACACCTCACTTCCCTTCATCTCATCCCGCCTCTTACTTCTCATATCTATCTCCACGAGCGGTCCGCAGGACCGCCCTCCCTCCTATCCGATTCTTACCTCCCCGAGTACAGTTGTAATCGACATCTCACCTTATCCGCTTAGTCCCGTAAACAGACTTTTTTTGGCATGGTGAGAAGACAGTCGTTTTCAAGAAGGGAAACAAGATGGCTCTCCAACCCAGTTTGCGCCAACTGCCTGTATCTGACGTGTTCTTCAGAAGCACCAAGCCCAGCTTGCGCCCTCTCATCATTGCAGCCTCTTCCTTCCGGCACACAGCTCAAGACTCAAGCACGTCTGCGCGGTCCCGACCCCAACGCCATCGTGCGCTGCTTCCCGGCTACCGCTACCCGCAAAAGTCCCTGTGGGCGCTGTATACACCTTCCCCACCTCTCCGCTGGCGCTCCCCAGTGCCCTCCACAGAGGTCCCGAGCGATGACCTCGGGAGAATTGCTGGGCACCGACTTCCTGCACGAGCTCACGCCCGCACGCTGCAAAAGTCAGTCATCGACGTCCGGCGGCCAGACCTTGGTCTGTCTACCCTAAGTCGATGTGCGCACTGGGTCGACTCTGACACGCAGCTCAAGACTCAAGCTCGGCCCTACACGCCCGTGGGCTTCTAAGCCGACCGCACATGTCACAACAGCGATGTTCCCCTCCCTCACCAACCACCGACGCGGACGAAAAAAGGTAGGACGTAGAGTAGATCCGCAGTCGCTACACGGCAGATACATGCGTCGCCCGCCCTTATTTTCCGCTTACTGGCGCGCTGCCTTGCTTATGAGCGCCTGTCGGCGCGTACGCTGTGCGGCACGGTGTCGAGTTCCGCGTCCCGCGCTCGGCAGCGCAACGCACGGGCAGTCCGCGGCGCGCGCTCCTCTTCTCTCCACCCTTCTCTCCACCCACTCCCTTGCTCCCTCCCTCCCCGCAATCCCGGTTCATCCCTCTCCGCTTGAGCACGATGCACGTGCACCGCACCTCTCCACACCTCTTCTACCTCTTCATCCGTCCCTTCCTCCCTCGGTCCCCGCGCGCTGCACCTCCCCGAGCGGTCATCGTTCCCTGCCTCTCTTTCCTCCCCCTACCTACTCATTTGATACGGACTCTTACACCTACGTACCGTACATACTCAGAAAGTACGATAAATACGATACCCTGCCTGTAACCACCTCAATCAAATTAATTCCCACCCGGTCAGCCCACGCAAGTGAACAAGTGAATCCAATTAAATCGAGACACATACCTCCAGTCTTGCGAACCAACTCGGCCCAACTATTCAACCACTCAACAAAGCGCAACGGCGAACTGCGTTGGGACTCGAGTCAGATGGCTGAGAACAAAAAGAAGGGCGGACGGACCGTTTCCACGCGAACGCGAGTGGATCGACCATGTAAACTGATTTGAAGTTTGAGTCAGTTCAGCGGAAAATGAAGGTGCCTTTAAGGCCCGAGACGACGTCAGAGTCGACTCTGACCAGCAAGATATGCTCGATGGAAATTACAGTACAATACGCACCGTGCGCGGTTCTGCGCGTCAACTGTACGGGTGTCAAGTGCATCTTGCGGCTGATCTGGGCAAATATACAACGTCTCGTGCGCGCTCTTTCATCCCGGTCCAGGTGGCCTCTTTGAAGCCTTCAAACTCCGCAATCTCCGCCGTCTCGGATCCATTTGCCGGGTATGTTCAAGGATGTGTGTATTCTTTCAATCCTCAAGTGTGACGATTCGGATGGGTCAAAGACAACTCAAACTAGACCCCAGCTGGGCTGGAATAAATTATTTCTGGCTGAATACTTGACTTTTCGTCTTCCAGCCGCCCTAGATCCGGCAGATTCGGCACTTATGCCGCTATCGCGGGTCGACGCAATCATTCTCCGTCAAATATGCTTCAGTCGTCGGTTCACGCTGATAGTGGGAAGTGAATTGGATGCTCGCAGCTCAAAAGAGGATACTGGACCGCAAAGCGGCGGCCCAGTAGCCGTTTGTGTACATAAATAGTAGAAGTGCGATTTCCCGGTTACATTTCGGTTAGTTTGTTCAGTAGGTCCTCCCACTCTGGAGAGTCTACAAAGTTGTCTATTTCCACTGATCCCAATGATTTCTGCCACCTCTCCTCGTAAGGATCCCACCAAGAACGTCGACACGTATCTTGACTCTTGATCAGATAACCTTGCCAGCGTTCAATTAGATCGAGTGGCGGCTCAGGGAGTTCCTAGCATTGCCCATAAGTTTTACCGGACTAACTGATATGAAGAATGTGTTTCACCTTGAGCCATTGCACAGTATCATGGAACTCAACCGAACAGAGACATCTGTCCTCACTAACAAAGGACTCCCAGGGTGGAACAAATTCACGGAGTTCCTGCAGAAGTTCTGGGGTTGCATACAGGGAACACCTGATGAGATGACCCCAGTTAAGGAATGCTAACTTGTTACTGTATCCATTTGTGGTTCAGCTCAACAGTGGTTCAACATCTACAATGCAACCAACTCACCGCAAAGGGACAATTTGACCAAAACCGACTCGTTGAATGTGACGAAGACAAGCTCGAGCCAAATTGGTGGCCACCAAACACCTGCCGTGGGTAAGGTCTTGTTCCCAAGAAAGTGTCAATATGGCGAGTATGCTACTAAGTGTCTGTTTTTTCATGCCTCGACCTATGATGGAATGCAAGGCAGAGAAAGCGGCCATAACCTGATCCCATGAGAGATCCAATAAAACTCGAGTGTAATACATGATGTCGGCGAAATCGACAGCCTGAGAGATCATCCGAATGGCTTGAAAAATTTGAACAGATTCTGGAGACCAAACCATGAACTGACGGCAGTGCGCGAGTGAAATTGATGAGGAGTGGCATATTCTGCTCTGGAGGACATGGAGTGCAGAAAGGGCTGGTACTAATTTGACCGGACCCGCAAGGATCGACCCACTAAAAGGTGATTTAATGAAGTCCTCCCATGAGTACATCAAATGGTAGGTTTCCCAACATTGGACTTCAGGTACAGGTTGAGATGCCTGGTGAGGAAGGAGTGATCAGAAGAAAAAAAAAGTGTAGTGGTACATTTGGCCCCACTTTCAAATACGCCAAAACTTTTGTGGAAATTGATGCTCCGTCATAACATGGAAAGAGATAGTCGGGATTAACACCGCAGATCAGAGGGACAAGCTCCACCGAGGGGGGAATATACTTCAGGCATGCAACCAAGTCAGTCACATTTATCTTATGACTGAAGACATCATAAGAGCAGTACTTGGTGATCAGAGAGTGTGGTACATACAATAGATTGCCATGGTGGCTAGAAAGAGTTCGGATGACTGCACGAGTTACATTCATGCGGTTTTCCACTTTGAGATGGAAAATAGATGACCGTTGCGGATCTTGTAAAAAATCCCAAAATGACGCATGGTATGCATAGATTCTGCCCGTGACATCTAAGACAGAATGGAGACTCCGAAGAATCAAGTGAACAATCCCAGGTCGCAGTTCCAGAAACTTTTCAATCTCATTGGGTGTCGAAATCTTCCATAATGATGCACAACCCTGCAAAATATCACCAAGAGTCAAGTGAAATTGGGGTGGGACTCCAGATAGAATCTGAATGTAGAGCTGGTCAAGTGCTGTGAATGGTGTCTCGGAAGGAGTCTGCGAGAGCTCCACAACAGCTCTTAGCCGGTCGATTGGATGGAAATATTTGTCGTCCACAAACTTGACCACAGTGGATGCGTATATAAAATATCCGGAGGACTTGCGAACCAGCCCTTTCAAGATATCTACTGATGGCCATGGAGTTGGAACACCCTCCATTGTATGCTTGTGCTCCCGGTGGATGCGGGCAAATTCATCGCGGAGGAATGTCCGGACATTGTCCAATGACTGCTCAATGTTGACAGAATGGAGGATCCCACCAAAGGAAGGCTCCTCCAAACTGTCACAAATATGAGCCTCTGGTCTGCTGGCGATGATGATTCGAAAGATGTTTGGGTGTTGGCAAACGACGTGTCCAATCAAGCGCAATACTTTGACTTGAGCATTGTGAGTGTCACACTCGTCGAGACCATCAACAAGAAGGATTGGAGCCGCAGAATCTTCGAGAGATTTGCACGGCTCAATGATCAGCTGATGTAGCTGGGCATCTATTTTCCTCCCAACAACGGAGGGATCATGTTCGACAATTTGTGAAATCAGGGGATTCAGTTTGCGGTTGTTGTTGAGCGCAAGCTGATAGGCGAGTGTCACGAAGAGTGCTCTGGAATTCCCTTGAGTGGCGTGGCCTCGTTTGAAAAAGAAGGCGCCTCCAAGACGGTTGGCACTCTTCAATTTCTCACACATTGTCTGCATCACTGCAGACTTGCCCGCCCCGGCCGGCCCATGGAGCCAACATATGGGCTGAGCAGGGTTGTTTTGAGTGGCCCACTGATATAGATCATCCAGCAATTTTGTGCGTGTTTCAGGGTGGCATTTTGGCTGCGGAAAGCTGTCGGCAGAGTCGTACAGTGCCTCCAGCGCGACGGCGCGATGGAGAATATGTATTCCTGTTTCACCGTGGCGATGATTGTGAATGATATCTGCGGTGTTCACGTTACTTGCAGAGAAAAATGTCCCCCCTTGGGTGAACGGAATCGGAGGAAGACAAATGGCCTCTCGGTATTGCGTCAGATGGCCTCCCTCCAGGTGATCGTCATCCAAAGCAGCAGCACTGCAGCCAGGACCAATGGGCTGATCCGCCCCCACGGGAAAATCAACTCGAGTTCTGGTGTGATTTGAGTGGGGATGGGGATGGGTAGCGGAGTAACGACTGAATGGATTAGGCATCGAGGGCAAAGAGTCGGTATGCGGTGAGGATGACGACGATGCTATGGATGGCGTATTTTGCACACCATTGGAAGGGATTCCCGAGATACATCGTTGAGAAGTCGCATCTGGAAAGTATGAGGACAGGTATCAATCGCGAATTTCAGACTCACCGTAAGGCGCCGACGTCGCAGCCGTACCCCGGCACGTATTCCTGACCACTCCCGCTAACTCATGCTGAGATTCGGCAGTCTGACTATCAGCTCCCAGACCTGCACCCGCCATCCAGTATGGCCCGTTGTCTCCGAACATCAATGGCTGGTGCGATCCTGGGATGCGACCATCTTCGAGCTGAGAAATTTGGCGATGGTCTTGAATCATCAGGTGCTGGTGTGTTTGTAGATTCACGTCGCCGCCGACGTTGTAGAACGTCCCGCCCGATATCTGGTGCCTAGAACCGCTGAACATAGGCGGAGATTCAGATTCGTGTGAAAGGTAGGTATGGTATCGCAATGAGGGAAGACCGCCAGAGACGCGGGAGCAGCCCAGTGCAATAAGTGTTTTCCTGGAACTGCGCGAAGCTGTAGATGGCCTTAACAGCATGACTAATTGCACGCGTTTCCCGCAGAGGGTCGTAAATATATCTGAGCCCAGGCCATGCTGCCCAAGGTCGGAGGCTCAGGCCTGAGCTGTAATAACCGCTATCCATACCACAATACACCTACTTACATCACAGCAGCGCAAACGGCGCCGCCCGATCCGCAAGCCTCGGAAACGCGTTCGTCGCCGCCAGCACTACCATCTGCTTCTCGTGGCTGATGTACCCGCGCATAAAGCTCTTGTACACCATCGAGCTCGATGTCCTTGATGCCCAAGATACGCAGCGCGCAGTGGAACATCGAGAGCGGGATGCGCGTGCCCTTGGCGGAGGAGACCCAGCTGCACGGGGGTGAATCAGCCTAGCCTTATGGGAGGAAGAGAGAGAGGGAGAGACGAGACGCACACGGCGGAAGAGTCCGCGCAGACACAGCTCGCGCTGCTCGAGCGCGCGGTCGAAGCCCACGATGTCGCCCGTGCGGATCGCGGCGACGACGGCGCGAAAATGTCCGCGGGGAAGGGGAAGCTGTGTATGAGTTCGTCTGAGGGGAGGTGGTGCGAGGATGCGCAGGGGGATGAGGTACGCGAGGGATGCGGGCTGATACGGTGGTGCAGTCTCTTCCCAGGCAAAAACGACGTCCTGCCGGCGGGATGCCTGTACTTGCTGCGCATGTGGCTGCGGGCGAACGGGGTGGACCACCGCCTCTTCGGCGAGGACGAGCTGTGGCTCGGCGCGGACCCGGACTTCGGGATGGTCGAGAACGCGGCGTTTGCGTGACTACGGCCCGGGAGCGCCACGACCTTGGGCGCTCCGGACGCGCAGGTGTACGACGCTGTCGTCGGGCGCGCGCGCGTCCAGTTCGTTATTCGGTGGGTGTCTGTCCCATCCTTCTCTGTGCATCCCCATAATACGTGTGCTGACCGCTGCTTCTTTCATCTGTGCAGGTGGGCACTCGGCGACCGGTATTATTGATCCATGATGGAGGACACCACAGGCGGTGTCAGGAACATCCTAATGGACGACCTGCGCCTCCGGGTCGAGGGCGACCCGCGCCTCCGGGTCGAGGGCGACCCGCGCCTCCGGGTCGAGGGCGACCCGCGCCGGGTAGCGTTCCTCGTGTACACCGTGCCCGATCCGTGCCGGCGGGTGCGTCGCACCGCCTGCGCGTGTGGCTCAAGACGCGACGCGATGACCTGGGCGCGGGCGCGCTGGACGACTCGTATGTGTACCAGCGCGTGTGGAAGTCGGACGCGTTCAAGATCGGCGCGCGGCTCGACTTTGAGGCGCTGGGCCCGCGGATTGTTATGGGGTCCCCCGCGCGCGTGCCGCAAACGGTCATGATGGAGGCGGTCGGATTTTGGTCGACGGCGTGAAAAACCTACCTCCTAGGGGTGCTGTGATCTTCAGATTCCGTCTGGTTCCCTACCACGAGCTCCTTGGTGGGGTTGGGAAGGTGAAGGACAGCGCCGAGGTGGACGAGGTGGACAAGGATGCAGATGAAGAGGTCAGCACGGAAATGTAGGGAGGGTAGCTGGCGCACTGGACGACATCCCCGACGACGACATCATCATCCCAGATGAGACCAGTAACAATCCCACCCGCGAGGGTGTTCCAGCCGAGCTTGGGGAGGAGGTGGCCGCTGCAGTGAGGACGACTCGGATTTCATTGCACTTCGGGAGGGTTGCCAAGGTCTTCAAGCTCGAAGCAATCTTCGACATGCAGCGGCTGGAGGAGAAGTCACCGTGGGGTGGTTCATGCGCTGGATGGCAAGAGAACTCTTGACGACCTTCTGGCGGAGTTTGAGGAAGACGCTCCTGGCGCATCGGACGAGGACGTGGTAATGGTAGAATAAATATGATTTCCTTTTTGGACGTGTACCAAATCCGCACGCAAATAGACTTGACCTCTCTTGCCTTGCGGTCAAGGTCAACCTCCGTCTGCCTGCCCCTTGACCCTTGACCTTGGATCTAGACCCGGCTGCAACACTGGTTAGCGCGACTGCAGTCGGAGGATTAGATTACGGGATGTACCGAATCTTTGATCTGCCATCAATTCGTCGCGCGTATGTACTTCCATAAGTACGCGTCTCGTCCTCAGTCTTTTTCCCTCGATTCCTCGCTTTCTCAACTCATTTTTTGAGCCCCGCCCGCCATCAATTTTTCTCGAGCATCTCACGCTCGCGTTGTTTTCTCCTCTTTTCAGACCCGCTTCGCGCTGCATACTAGTACTGGTAGTCTCCTATCCGATCCCTACCTCCCCGAGTACAGTTGTAATCGACATCTCACCTTATCTTGTAGCACCTGGAAACATAGGCTCGTAACCAGACTTTTTTACGCACGGTGAGAAGACAATCGTTCCCAAGGAGGGAAACAAGATGGCTCTCCAACCCAGTTTGCGCCAACTGCCTGGATCTACCGTGTTCGTCAGAAGCACCAAGCCCAGTTTGCGTCCTCCCATCATTGTAGCTTCTTCCATCCGACACACAGCCCAAGAGTCAAACACGCCCGCGCGCTTCCCGCCGGTCCCGACCCAATGTCATCGTGCGCTGCCTCCCGGCTGCCGCTACCCGCCAAAGTGCCTGTAGGCGCTGTATACACCCTCCCCACCTCTTCCGCTGGCGCTCCCTACTTCCCTCCACGCAGGTCCCGAGCGATGACCTCGGGAGAATTGCTTCCTGCACGAGCTCACGCCCCGCGTGCTGCAAAAGTCCGCCATCAACGTGAGGCGGGCAGACCTCGGTCTGTCTACCCTAAGTCGATGCGCGTGCTGGGTCGACTCTGACACGCAGCTCAAGCTCGGCCCTACACGCCCGTGAGCTTCCAAGCCGACCGCACACGGCACGACGGCAATGTTCCCCTCCCTCACCAACCACCGACGCGGACGAAAAAAGGTAGGACGTAGAGTAGATCCGCGGTCGCTACACGGCAGATACATGCATCATCCGCCCTTATTTTCCGCTTACTGGCGCGCTGCCTTGCTTATGAGCGCCTGTCGGCGCGTACGCTGTGCGGCACGGTGTCGCGTTCCGCGTCCCGCGCTCGGCAGCGCAACGCACGGGCAGTCCGCGGCGCGCGCTCCTCTCCTCTCCACCCTTCTCTCCACCCACTCCCTTGCTCCCTCCCTCCCCGTAATCCCGGTTCATCCCTCTCCGCTTGAGCGCGATGCGCGTGCGCCGCGCCTCTCCACACCTCATCTACCTCTTCATCTGTCCCTTCCTCCCTCGATCCCCGCGCGCCGTGCCTCCATCGTTCCCATTTCCTCCCTTTCCTCCCCTTCCTACCCATTTGACCCTACGGACTCTTACACCTACGTACCGTACATACTCAGCAAGTACGATAAATACGATACCCTCCCTGTAAACCACCTCAATCAAATTAATTCCCAACCGGTCGGCCCACGCAAGTGAATCCAATTAAATTGAGACACCCACACCTCCGGTCTTGCGAACCAAGTTGACCCAACTATCCAACCACTCAACAAAGCGCAATGGCGAACTGCGTTGGTACTCGAGTCAGATGGCTGAGAACAAAAAGAAGTGCGGACGGACCGTTTCCACGCGGCCGCGAGTGGATCGAACCGCGTGAACTGACTTGAAGTTTGAGTCACCTTTAAGGCCCGAGACGACATCAGAGTCGACTCTGACCAGCAAAATATGCTCGATGGAAATTACAGTACAATACGCACCGTGCGTGGTTCTGTGCGTCAACTGTACGGGTGTCAAGTGCATCTTGCGGCTGATCTGGAAATATACAACGTCTCGTGCGCGCTCTTTCATCCTGGTCCAGGTGGCCTCTTTGAAGCCTTCAAACTCCGCAATCTCCGCCGTCTCGGATCCATTTGCCGGGTATGTTTAAAGATGTATTCTTTCAATCTTCAAGTGCGACGACTCGGATGGGTCAAAGACAACTCAACTAGACCCCAGCTGGGCTGGAATAAATTATTTCTGGCTGAATACTTGACTTTTCGTCTTCCAGCCGCCCTAGATCCGGCAGATTCGGCACTTATGCCGCTATCGCGGGTCGACGCAATCATTCTCCGTCAAATATGCTTCAGTCGTCGGTTCACGCTCATAGTGGGAAGTGAATTGGATGCTCGCAGCTCAAAAGAGGACGGCCCAGTAGCCGTTTGTGTACATAAATAGTAGAAGTGCGATTTCCCGGTTACATTTCGGTTAGTTTGTTCAGTAGGTCCCTCCAGGCTGGAGAGTCTGGAAAGCTGTCTCTTTCCATCAATCCCAATGATTTCTGCCACCTCTCGTAAGGATCCCACCAAGAATGTTGACACATATCTTGACTCTTGATCAGATAACCTTGCCAGCGTTCAATTAGATCGAGTGGCGGCTCGGGGAGTTCCTAGCATTGCCCATAAGTTTTACCGGACTAACTGATATGAAGAATGTATTTCACCTTGAGCCATTGCACAGTATCGTGGAACTCAACCGAACAGAGACATTTGTCCTCACCAAGAAAGGACTCCCAGGGTGGAACAAATTCATGGAGTTCCTGCAGAAGTTCTGGGGTTGCATATGGGGAACACCTGATGAGATGACCCCATTCAAGGCACATACATTTTAAACTGTCATTGTATCCATTTGTGTAGTTCAGCTCAACAGTGGTTCGACATTTACAATGCAACCAGCTCACCACAGAGGGACAAGGTGACCAAAACCGACTTGTTGAATGTGACGAAGACAACCTCGAGCCAAATCGGTGGCCACCAAATGCCCGCCGTGGGCAAGGTCTTGTTCCCAAGAAAGTGTCAATATGGCGAGTATGCCACCAAGTGTCTGTTTTTTCATGCCTCGACCTATGGTGGAGTGCAAGGCAGAGAAAGCGGCCATAACCTGATCCCATGAGAGATCCAATAAAACTCGCGTGTAGTACATGATCTCGACGGAATCAACAGCCTGGGAGATCATCCAACTGGCTTGAAAAATTCGAACGGATTCCGGAGACCAAACCATGAACTGACGGCAGTGCGCGAGTGAAATCGATGAGGAGTGGCATATCCTGCTCTGGAGGGCATGCAGTGCAGAAGGTGGTGAAACGTCCGGACATGCAGGCTTTGGCAAAAAGCAAAACAACTCCTCCCATGAGTACATCAAATGGTAGGTTTCCCAACACTGGACTTCAGGTACAGGTTGAGATGCCTGGTGAGGAAAGAGCGATCAAAAAAATGAAAAAGTGTAGTGGTACATTAGGCCCTTACTCTCAAATATGCCAAAACTTTTGCGGAATTTGATTCCCCGTCCTCATCCTCACAAGGAAAGAGATAGTCGGGATTAACACCGCAAATCAGAGGGACAAGCTCCGCCGAGGGGGGAATAGACTCCAGGCATGCAACCAAGTCGGTCACACCCATCCTATGACTGAAGAGATCATAAAAACGGTGACAATCGGAGAGTGTGGAGGTACATACAGTAGACCGCCATGGTGGCTAGAAATAGTTCGGATGACTGCATGAGTTACATTCATGCGGTTTTCCAGTTTGAGATGGAAAATAGACGACCGTTGTGGATCTTGTAAAAAATCCCAAAATGATGCATGGTATGCGGAGACTTTGCCTGTGACATCTATGACAGAATGGAGGCCACGAAGAATCAAGTGAACAACCCCAGGTCGCAGTTCCAGAAGTTTTTCAATCTCGTTGGATGTCAACCATGGTAACAATGCACAACCCTGCAAAATATCGCCAAGAGTCAAGTGAAATCGGGGCGGGACTCCAGATAGAATCTGAATGTAGAGCTGGTCAAGCGCTGCGAATGGTGCCTCAGAAGGAGTCTGCGAGAGCTCCACAACAGCTCTTAGCCGGTCGATTGGATAGAAATATTTGTCATCCACAAACTTGACCACAGTGGATGCGTATACAAAATATCCCGAGGACTTGCGGACCAGCTCTTCCAGAATGTCTGCCGATGGCCACGGTGTCAGAACACCCTCCATTGTATGCTTGTGGTCCTGGTGGATGCGGGCAAATTTGTCACGAAGGAATGTTCGGACATCGTTCAATGACTGCTCAACATTGACGGAATGGAGGATCCCAGCAAAGGAACACCCCTCCAAACAATCACGAATATGAGCCTCCGGTCTGCTGGCAATGATGATTCGAACGATGTTTGGGTGTTGATGAACAACGTGTCCTATCAAGCGCAATACTTCAACTTGAGCATTGTGAGTGTCGCACTCGTCCAGGCCATCAACAAGAAGGATTGGAGTCGCAGAATCTTCGAGAGATTTGCACGGCTCAACGATCAGCTGACGTAGCTGGGCATCTATCGACCTCCCAACAATGGAGGGATCATATTCGACTATTTGTGAAATCAGGGGATTCAGTTCGCGGTTGTTGCTGAGCGCGAGCTGATAGGCGAGCGTCACGAAGAGTGCTCTTGAATTCCCTCGCGTGGCGTGGCCTCGTTTGAAAAAGAAGGTGCCTCCAAGACGATTGGCGCTCCTCAATTTCTCACACAGTGTCTGCATCACTGCAGACTTGCCCGCCCCAGCCGGCCCATGGAGCCAACATAGGGGCTGAGCGGGGTAGTTTTGGGTGGCCCACCGATACAGATCATCCAGCAATTTTGTGCGTGTTTCAGGGTGGCATTTTGGCTGCGGAAAGCTGTCGGCAGAGTCGTACAGTGCCTCCAGCGCGACGGCGCGATGGAGAATATGTATTCCTGTTTCACCGTGGCGATGATTGTGAATGATATCTGCGGTGTTCACATTATTCGCAGAGAAAAATGTCCCCCCTTGGGTGGACGGCATCGGAGGAAGACGAAAGGCCTCTCGGTATTGCGTCAAATGGCTTCCCTCCAAGCGATCGTCATCCAAAGAAGCGGCACTGCGGCCAGGACCGGTGGGCTGATGATCCGCCCCCACGGGAAAATCGACTCGAGTTCTGGTGCGATCTGAGTGGGGATGGGGATGCGTAGCGGAGTAACGACTGAGTGGATTGGGGATTGAGGGGAAGAGGTCGGTGTGCGGGAAAGAGGACGACGACACCATGAATGGGGTATTTTGCTCACTGGAAGGAATTCCCGAGATACGTCGTCGAGAAGTCGCATCTAGAAAGCATGAGGACAGGTATCAATCGTGTGAAGTTCGGACTCACCATAAGGCGCTGACGTCGCAGCCATAACCCGACGCGTATTCCTGACCACTCCTGCCAACTCGTGCTGAGATTCGGCACTCTGACCACCGGCTCCCAGACCTGCACCCGCCATCCAGTATGGCCCGTTGTCTCCGATCATCAATGGCCGGTGCGATCCTGCGACGCGACCATCTTCGAGCTGAGAAACTGGGTGATGGTCTTGAATCGTCAGGTGCTGGTGTGTTTGTAGATTCACGTCGCCGCTGACGTTATAGAACGTCCCGCCCGATATCTGGTGCCTAGAACCGCTGAACATAGGCGGAGATTCAGATTCACGCGAAAGGTAGGTGTGGTATCGCAGTGAGGGAAGACCGCCAGAAACGCGGGAGCAGCTCAGCGCAATAAGTGCTTTCCTGAGGCTGTGCGAAGCTGTAGATAGCCTTAACAGCATGGCTGATTGCACGCGTTTCCCGCACAGGGTCGTAAATATATCTGAGCCCGGGCTGTACTCTGCCCAAGGTCGGACACTTAGGCCTGAGTTGTAATAACCGCTATCCATTCCTAGCCAAACCACAATACACCTACTTACATTACATCAGCGCAAACGGCGCCGCCCGATCCGCAAGCCTCGGGAACGCGTTCGTCGCCGCCAGCACCACCATCTGCTTCTCGTGGCTGATGTACCCGCGCATGAAGCCCTTGTACACCATGTTCGCGACGAGGCACTCGGCCTCCTCGAGCTCGACGTCCTTGATGCCCGAGATGCGCAGCGCGCAGTGGAACATCGAGAGCGGGATGCGCGTGCCCTTGGCGGAGGCGACCCAGCTGTGCAAAGGGCGAATCAGCCTAGCCTCATGGGAGGAAGGAAGGGGGGAGAGACGAGACGCACACACGGCGGAAGAGCCCGCGCAGACACAGCTCGCGCGCCTTCTCGAGAGTGAGGAGCAGGTTCAGCTCGATGAGGCGCGCCTCGCGCTGCTCGAGCGCGCGGTCGAAGCCCGCGATATCGCCCGTGCGGATCGCGGCGACGAACGGCGCGAAGATGTCCGCGAGAATGGGGAAGCGGTGTATGAGCTCGTCCGAGGGGAGGTGCCCGCGGAGGATGCGCAGGGGGATGAGGTACGCAAGGATGCGCCTACGGGTGGGGGTTAGCCAGCAGCGAGAACCGCGAGGTGGGGGGAGACGGACGCTTGGTTCTCGTGCGCGGCGATGTGGCAGTGATAGAATGCGAGGGTGAGCTCTTGTTCCGCCTGCGTGTGGTGTCAGTGAAGAAGAAAAAGGACCTGCGCGACGCGCCTTGGCGTATTCCTCATTCAGGAAACTCAGCATGCCGATGTAGTATCGGTAGGTGACCTTTTCCAGCGTCAGCAGGTGATAAAAGCGAAGAACGGCGATACCTGGTGCGATCGCGGATACAGCTCCAGCGAGGGAATGTCGGCGTTGTTGTCCAGCACTTTGATGATATTTTTTGTCAGCGATATTCGTCTGACTTTGAAGTAGCATTTCATGGCGAGGCCGACGACATAGTAGACGCCCCATTTTCGTGATTCGTCCGGAGGCGAGTTCCTTCGCACATTAATTAAGCACTTTTGGAGGATACCAGGCCTCGCACCTGTCCGTCATACAATTCGAGAACGCCTTGGCGACGATCCTCGCTGCCTCCACCATGCATTCACTTTGTTCGCTATGTACTTTTGCGTGCCAATCAGCGTCGTGGGCGAGATCTCGGAGGTCGCGGAGGATGGAGAAGAGGGCGGGAAGGGTCCATCCTCTATTCTCGATAAAAAACCGGGAGAACAAGCTATTACAAAAGAGATAAATACAATGGCGTATTACAGACATGGACGACGTACGAAACAAGCTGGGACTGCTCCTTGAAAGCCTCTCCTGGGCGAAGGCGTGCGATATGGCTGCATATTAGAACATACTGGATTGCTATCTCATCCCAGGGACTCATTATGCTTCCCTTGAAGTGTGCAAGTGTTGCAGGCTGGAAACGTCTCAGAATGGACTCGTTGGAGCACTGACACGCTCACGGTGGGCGAGCGGAACCCCTTGACAAGATCCTTTCCGTGTGGACTCGTCGGACGCAGAAGATACGCGAGATTTGGACCATTTTCAGCATTCAGAGCGTCGTTGATTTGGGTCAAGAAGGTGGAAAAGTCCATAGGCATTCTTGATACAAGTGTGATACCGATTTGAAGCTGCAAACGTTAGAAATACAGCGGGACCAGTCCGATGCGGAGAAATTGAAAAGCAAGCCAGAAGGCGACGCGCAAAGGCCGACGCAGAAGTGGCTGGCTGCGAGGAGGATAATCACACGTGACATATTTCTCGAAAATACCCAATTAGGGGCAAAAGCCAGGGCATGTCAGCCTCGTTACGTCGTATGCCTTCAACGCATGGGTCCGCATGCCATCAAATTGTGCAAAAGGCTTTGAGCCACCCTCAAAAACAAAGAAAAAAGGTGACGGCATGATGCGTTTACATAAGGCACACAGGATTCACACTCTCGGCTTCCGACGACGCCATTATCACCTACCAAACGCAAACTCAGCAACACGCGCCGAACAGTAAGCAAAGGTAAGCTGGACGTGACTTATAGCTGCTTGTATCTAAAGGGCTCCTTGAGTTCTCAGAAGCACCAAATCAGAACAAGATGGCTCTCCAACCCAGTTTGCGTCCTCTCATCATCGCTGGAACCGCTGATGCTCCCCACACCCTCGATATTTTCTGTGAGTGCATTGGAGCATGTAAGGCACGTTATTGAACGGCCTCCAGTGGACTATGTGTGTCCATTCAGGTAGATCGATATGCCTGCATCCATCGATCTCCAACCTGAAATGCGGGCAGCGCCAAACTTTCGCTCGCAATAGACAGTGTTCTTGTTCCCCTGCTGGGACCCGGCGGAAGGTACCACGGAAAGGTCAAAGCAATCTTCAGACCTCAAGTTCAGCCCTGGCATGCGTCCTCGACTTTCGTGCATGAAGCCGGCCTCGCGGTTAGCTCCCCGCCATCCCGAGCCCGAGTCTTGATCTAAGCTTCATCTAGGTCGCGCGCGCTGCCCCTGAGTCTTTCTGGTCGTTCTCACTCGCTCTCTTCAAGCACCAGGGAGAGTACTTCGACTTCCCGACTTCCACGCTCACGCCGCTCCAAATTCGCGAAAAGCTCGCGGCTCTCGCGGCCGAGGTCATCCCTGTCCCTTCGAGCGCTGCTGGAAAGTTCGCAGATCTTCTTGTTTTGGCGAGCAGCCCGAACGGCGGGAACGCGGTCACCGATGACCTCAAGTACACAAGTATGTTATCCAACTTCTCGACCTAGTGTAATGCGTTAACACCAGATAGTCAAATTCTCCCGCCAGAACGGAATCCATGTCTCGCCGACGGTACTCTGGGACGGCCTTGTTGCCAACGAGGTCTCCAGCTCCTGGGGCGAGCAAGAGTGGACGGACTTCCTCCTTGCCAAAGTGACTGTCGAATAATCGTGATCCAAACGAGCCGTTGGAGTGTACAAACCAGTTTCCTTTTACCTTGTACTAGTCTGTTGCGAATCTTCCCTCAGAAATAACGATCCGATAAATGCGTGGAAAGCGCGTTCAATAAGCAAACCCATTCAATGAGCCGGTTTTCGGTAACAACAAGCTTGAGCATTTGCTACAAATTGTACACAAATTGTACAACTAAGCGGCCATCCAACTGCCGAGGAACCAGTCTCGACTGGGTTCGTCGTCTCCGACGCACGATCGGCACCTTCTTCGCTTTCACCGAACTTCCGAGCCCTGCTGAACATGAGCACAGCTGCCGAATGCAGACTTGCCGGAAGAAAATGAAAGTAAGAATCAAACATAAAACGGAGTATAGATCACACCAGAGCTATATCTCGTCGCTTGGTCCAATATAAATATCCATTCCATTTCCCCTCAACACCGCCAGTGCAAGTCCGACACCCTGCTCGAAGTTGACTTGCAGTGCCTCGGCTGGTGTATCGTCCACCCAGATCTGGTGGAAACAGCGCAATCCAGCGCCGTGGATTCCTTCGTTAATGGCTCGCTCCCGGCTGGAACTCACAGGCTGTTTTTGACTCTTGGTCCAAGCAACACTTCAGTATCTGAACCTTGATCGGGGCAAGCCGCATTCTCCGTGATCGATCGAGGACAAACCCGACATAACTTCAAGTCGCGAGACGTGGCTTTTCGTCTTCCCATTGCATCTTTTCCTCCCCGCCGTTGTACGTATTCTCGCCGCGCCGTCGGCAGTCGGGTTGCCTGACTGTTCGCCCTTCAGCTCGATGGCTTTCAACAGTCGTAACCTCTTCTTTATAGCGTGTCTGGTGCTCTTCAACGTGAGTATGTTTGCTACTGGTTATATCACCACTTACGTGCGCCCGCCTAGCTCATTGGAGGCTCCGCCGTTCGCCGTGTCGCTCGCCAAGTCCAAATCTGCCTAGACGATACCACATGCGCTTTTTGCCCTGCAGGGAAGATCCTCTGCAGCGGACAGTGCCTTCCCGGTCCATCATACCGTACGACCGCCTTTGCCACGACGGGCCAGGAGCGAATGCCCCGAAGGGCTGACATCATGTCCCGTCCCTGGGCGAAGCTTCGGCGGCTGGGATTGCATCGACACACGAAACGATCTCGAAAGTTGTACGTCTTGAACCGTCTTCTTTATTATTATATTCGTACGAGTGACGCAAGTGATCAGGCGGTGGATGCATGTATTCCGTGAGCTCAGAAACCGCCGGACAGGATTGCACCGCCCTGCTTGGTGTCGCCGACGTTTCTTGCATCAAGGGTCAGGGTGCGGTCCGGAAATGCATGCTCGGATACAAGCTCTACGAGGATCATAGGCACTGTATTGAGTCTGAGGGATTGTTTGACCAATTATTTAGGATTTAAGAGTGCGAGGCTGCGGCCGCAAGTTGTACTTAAGTAGTCTCAGAGACCTTGAGCGCGGCGTTTCGAGGTTTGCCAAAACCTAGATCCAGAGTTCACGAGCGTTGTTCCCGGTTTCGAACGTCCGCATCAGGGCTCAGCGCTTGGTCTCAGGGACTTCCATACACTTAACGCAAGTTCAGTGGTCGGCTTGATCAAGAGTTAACGATGCCATCACACAGCCATCGATGACAACAGTTGAACCTCCCGTTTGAAAAAATCCAAATTACACGCCTACGCGCGCTTGTAGTCTAAGGAATTGTGTTGCTGTAGTACTACACCATGTATTGAGAGGATGGATTGATCAACAAGTTGAACAGGTCAATCATATAAATTCGCTCGAATTCAAGCGGGGTAAACAGCCTGGCAGCTTATAGCTGAGCAAAAGACGAGGATCACAACAATTCATAGTATTTCGGTTTACTATTAAGTAGCTCCCGAGAGAGACTGGCAGTGTTGGACGGAATATTCGGAAGCAAGGATCCTTGGAAAATAATATGAACCTGATGTGAAAAATCGCTTGAGAGTACCGGCTTTACGCTTCTACAACTGTCCAACGGGGGAGGTTAAATATGAGTTTGAAGTCATGGTCATTAAATGAAATGACAATGAATACGAGAGAGGGAAAAAGTGGTGTTGAATTATATTTCAGTGTACACTAGGTTCTAAAAAGCAGTACGAAAGCGAGGTGTGATTTCGGTCTGTCGGTCACAATCGAGAAACTCCACTGGCTCCAAACTGGTCTCGGTAGCATTCCTCGGCCGCTTTCATTGCATCGTACTCGAAGAGGTAAGATTGGATTTCCTTGGCTGTTTAATGAGAAATGAGTGGAGCGCCGATGTGTAATGGCTTCACTAACCTTGGACAAGGTTAAAACCTTTCGATAGTTGCGCCACAGACTCGGTGTTCACAAATTCACCCCGCTCTGTTCGAAGACGTTGGTACGCCGCGAGTCTGGCAGGGATGTCTTCGCGTCTAGTTCCTGCCGGAAGCAGACACCCCAAAGAACCGCCATCTTCAATCGCCATCCCGGCGCCTTGACCCAGCAGAGGTAGGGTGCCGTGCGCGGCGTCTCCGAGCAGAGCCGCTCGGCCACGAACCCAGGTCGGCAAGTGGGGCAATACCCGCAGCCTCCATCGGTGGATCGAGCCATGGATGGGCAGATCCAAGAAGTGCAGGAATTTGGAATGGAATTTGGGAAACTTGGCGATGAATTCCTCTCGAGTGGCACTGGGGGTCCAACCTACAGGGAATGCAGTACTACACATCGGTGTAAATGACTGTTCCGAAAAACTCACCTGCCTCGTCCCCGGGCGAATCTGGATAGAAGGCCACGACATTGAGGAGAGTGCCGTTTCGGAATGGGTAGATCAAAAACATCCGAAATGGACCATCCCTGTCGATGACAATGCGACTGCCTATGATGCCCGCGTGAAGCCATTCAAGCTCTGGCATATTGAGGAGGTCTGACACTTCAAAAATGACCCGGAAGCAAGACCAGCCCGAATTTCGGGCATTCAAAGTCTTTCCTAGGATGTGAGAGCGAACGACGGACTAAAGCCTGGTTAGTCGTTTAACAGCGAAAAAAGCGGGGTACCTACATGGATTCCGTCGGCCCCAAGTATACAATCTCCGTGGACAATTTCGCCGCCGTCCAAAATCACGGTTCCTTCTTCAGGATCAGAGGAAACGACCGTCGTCCCAAGGCAGAGTTTTGCGGGCAGGCCTTCGCCTTCTCCCGTCGCCAGTCGCTTGAGTTCCTCGTATAGATCGCTCCGATGGCAGAGGAGTCCCTGTGCGTCATTAGATGAGCCATTCTTCGACGCCAGGATACTACATACATTCTCTTTCATTCCAGGAATCAACCACGAGCTAGTTGTTCCCTCCTCGCTGCCATCGGAGGGGAATACCACACTCTGCAGAATAACGTTTAGTACTTGATTTCAACAAGCAAATTGAGCAACATACCCCTTGCCAGGGAACACCCTTCAAATTTTCCCTCGAAACCCCGAGACGGTCCAGAACTTTCAAAGAGTTGGTTTGGGCTGCTACGGCCGCACCAATTTCTGTTTTAATTTCCGCGGCTTCGAATATCTGCGCAAGCCAGGTCAGTGGACAATAGCAACCATGGCGGTGAACAGATAGACCTGCACATTGTGCCCATTCCGTCTGAGTGCGATCGCCGCTGTCAGGCCGCCAATGCCTGCGCCGACTATAGAGATGTTGAGAGGTGAAGAGTTGTTCGAAGATGCCATTTTGCGATGAACGTACCTCACTGAAGACGATTGTTAAATACCCTTCCTCGGGCTAACTTCCTGACGAGCTGACATCGTCCGTTTATCCTGGGCGTCCATTTATCCTAGATGTGGTCAGGGTGCTTACCTTCGCAGCTTCGCTCCGAACTGAAGTCGGATCAGGAAGTTCGTGGGAGCTGCGGCCAACTTGACATTCGACCCCAGGCGCTGGGCACTAAGCAGAGCTCGAGACCCTTGTTTATGCCAAGTTCCAGAGCCACACTTGACGAGATTCTGGGAAAAACATAGACCAGTACTTGGAGACGGGGACGTGAGAAAGCAATTTGAAGATTTTGACGCGACTTACCGATTGACCGAGGAAAGTGGTCGAGCTGCGATTCCAACCGGTTTCCGAGTCAGAAAGAGAGAAGCTGAAGCGGTAATACAGTGCCGCACACCTAGACTTCCAGTCCGATTAACCGAATGAAGTGGGCGAGCAGCGATTCCGACTGGTTTCCGAGTTCGCAACTTTAATCCAATTAACCGAACGACGTGGTCGGGATTCCGAGTCGTTTCCGAGTCCAATCATCTAGACGGGTAAATATTGCAGTATTGATCACGAATGAGTACACGGAGGTTGCACGGAGGTACCGAAGTATTTGATGGGACATGGTTAAGAGCAAGAGTGGATGGTGATGTGATCACACCATCGTGATCGCAATGCGCATCACCAACTTGAATGTTTTTTTTTTGAAGCGGCAGGTATGTGGTCTCCTGTGCATGTACGCTGCTTAATCGACACGGCCAGCACTCAATCGCTCAGGGTCTCAAACGGCTTACTTGCCACTCCTACGCTTCAAAGCTTGAACGTTGTTCATGGGCTGTAGCCTGATGCGTATTAGAAATCAAATTTGAAATTCCTGGATCCATGGAGTCCTTCTCGAGTTCGACCTCGAAAGCACAGGATTTCGGTAAATACGGCATATCATCCCGGCAGAGGTTGCGCAGAGGACCCGACTTGGCTGCAGTTGCCAGGAGGTAAGAGAAGCATGAAAGTCACACCACCGCACGACCAGAACCGTGACCTTAGGGCCTAAAAACTTTGAGCGCAAAATCGGAGACGAAATCTCTTGACTCCGCCGTTCATTCTGCATCGCGCGCAATGCCTTCTCGTAAACCTCTCCACCGCGACGAACTTGAGGGTCTCGCGGCGCAGATTGTCAACGGCAACGTCGACAACGGTGCGTTCTCCTCGCTCATGACACACAACGCAATGGCCTGGATCATGGCCCTGGGCCATACCAACGATATTGACCTGCGGATGGATCGGGCTCCCACTCCCAAGAAGCAGCGCGAGATTGCAGTGGAGAATCTAAGGCTCGGGCTCTGGGACGTCCAAAGGTCCGTCGAAAAAAAAAGTGCTGTTTCACGTACTAATTTCTACAAAGATTCGATTACCTCTTCCCCAATATCCCTTCTTCCAAGACCTCGAATTTCAACCTAGCCCGGCTTGAGTCGTGGCCAAATTGGAAAGAACCTCACCCGGAAGTTCGCGTAGGTAAACTGGGGATACAGAAATATAGCCACAAGAACGTCGAGCAAATGCAATCGTAAGTATGGTATTATACGTCCGGGCGTACCCACAGATTTCAATTGGTTCGCAGATATATCGTGTCGCATTTCAACCGCCTTGCGTTCACGCAGCCCGAAATGGTGGAGGGTCTTCCTATGCATACGCCCAAAGGGTTTTTCGGGAATTGGATCGTTGTCAAAGCGATCATGTGCCGCGCTACTCTGGCAGAAGGTTCAAAGCCCATTTATGTAACCAGAAAAGCTGAACAACTTCCTCATCATTAACCGGCGGACGCGAAACATCTTTCGTGTTGTACTACGAGAAAACGGAAAAGGAGGAAAAGGCGCTAATCATGGGGATTCTCGACGTCAAACGCGTACCCTGGCCAGAACCCGGATCCAGGGTCAGGGCAGCTGAATTGCGAGTTGGTCCGTGTTTGATATCTGTGTCTAGCTCTTGGGACAGCTCTTGGAGGCTCAGACGGTCAAATTCAGTGCACGTCCTGGTGGTACGCGCATACACAGTCGTTGTAAACCCACTGACTCGTCCCAACAGCGCCGCTTGTGCCGATGATACAAACACCTAAAATTCCGCTCGTCGCAGTGAGGTATTCGTATATGGAGAGCCACCCCAAGGTAAACAATTGTCTGTTACGGGTTTCTAGTGCTGATGCGCACGGATGCAGGGTGGGGCTCAGTTCCTCCTCCACCTCGAGTCCCGCTTGCGCGAGCTTCTTCCTTCGCATTCTTCCGACGACGACGTGCGTGCCGAGTTGGAGAAGCATCTAGGGGCGGGCGAGGAAATGCCTGGGGAGCATATCCGCATGTTTGCCCGCCTGCTGTCGCACAACGCAGGCCTTGTGGACACAGAGTGGGCGAATGACCAGCAGTCGCATTGGAATATTTCCACGGAAACGAAGGAGGAGACGCGCGTCAGCTTTTTTGTGCCGTGTTTGCGACCGCGGTTCGAGTGCGTGTTCGACTTTTTTTTTTTTTTTTTTTTTTTTTTTTTTTTTGTGGAACGTTTGTGTAGGAGGCGCAGGGAACGCATAGCGTTCTCCTACCGGGCTGTTTCTTACGTCCCCAGAAACCCGCCGCCCGGTCATCGGACCGACCAAGTCGTCCTGTCCTCCCCGTTAGATGGTAGCTAGGAGTAAGAATAACCTAGCCGACAGAGAGCCACCCGGGGTAATGCGCAATCGCACACGCACCCGAACTAGTCGCCGTGCGCCGTGTGGGGCTTGAGTCAATCGTTCCGGCTCACAGGCAGCCTTCATCACAATTAACCCACACCCACTAAAACCCCGGTCACCCCGGTAAAATCCTCAGGGTGTCTGTCTTCGTTCATCAGCGTCCCTTTCCAGGTATTAATCACCAATGATTTGTTTAGGGATCCCTTGCCCCATTTCCTCTCGTTCGTGAGTAGGCAGTCAATTTCGAGCCTGTTATTGATGGTCTTTTTCCATCGGTTGTGGATCTCCCTGCCTGACGCGCCATCTTGTTCCCGGATAACCCGCTCGTTCCTCAATTTCCATATCAGGTATGCTGATTCTGATAGGAGGATGCGGTACAGTCTGGACGCCCCTGCGTCCCCTTTCTTGATGGCGCCGCACGCCATGATCTCTCCGAACGATGGTCTCATCTCATTCCCGGTTTTCATCTGCCATACCTCGCTCGCGAGGTCCCATATTTGGGATTGGCCTGGTGCGTCACATCTCGTAAGAATGTGTTCCATGGTTTCCAGCACCCCGCACTTTTTGCAATTTTCCCGGTCTTCGAAGCCTTCTATCTTCTTCCAGTGATCCCCTACTTTGTAACCGTTGTGCAGGGTCATCCACAGAAAGTAACGTATTTTTCTGGTGAAGTCTTTATGTTTTGTTGACTTCCAGATCGCCGTTATCGGTGTCGACTCATTGTTGAAGTCACTGGCCGCCCCTTGGGCTAGACCCATGTGTCTTCTCGTTGCAGGTCTGTCTAGTGCCTCTTGGTACGCCATAGTTTCCGTTGACTTGATTTTTCTTTGTCGGCGATTTTGAGGCTTCCCAGTGTTGTGGAAGTGACTGAAACCGGAAAGCAGGTGATTCCACGCGCAGTGCGAGAATTGCAAGACAGACGCCAAGGCTATGTGTCGCTCGTAAATATTCAACATAGAAAGCTGGTGTAATAGCACTGATTATTTTTGTTGCAGATGTCGGGCAGTCGTGCGTAAATCCTATGGTTGAAAATCACTTTTGGTGGCACATAATTCGCAGTCGTATTGCACTCTAGCTTGTGCCAAAGCACAGTGGCCGACGCACAAACTCGTCTGCAAAATCTCCACAAAAATACTGTTCGATCCGTTTTCCCTCCCAAAGACACCCTCTACCTCCCAGCGCGTGCATACCTTATATGGGTCTCGGAATTCGGCTTTGCCTCTTTACAGGAGTCTGTAAAAATGGCGTATACGAGCCTCCGCGTAACCAATACGGCGGCGAACGCTTCATGTGCCACGCCCTCATCGCAAATGAAGGCAAGGGGAAATGGGACCCGGAACAGGGCAAGGTAGTGAATATCTCAGCTTGGCGGTGGTGAAATCGCAGGAGTGCCCCGGGCATTGATGATTGAAGACAGTGGACCACATGGGACGACGGGTACAGATCCGGAAGCTGATAGTCAGACTGCCGAATCTCACTCCGAATTAGCAGGAATGGTCAGTAATATGCGTCGGAGTATGGCTGCGACGTCAGCGCCTTACGGTAAGTCTGAAATTCGCGATTGATATACGTCTTCATACTTTCTAGATGCGACTTCTCGACGACGTATCTCGGGGATCCCTTCCAATGATGTGCAAAATACCCCATCCGTGGCGTCCGTTGTCCTCTTGCCCGCATACCGACCTCTTCCCCTCAATCTCACATTCACTCAGTCGTTACTCCGCTACGCATCTCCATCCCCACTCAAATCGCACCAGAACTGGAGTCAATCTTCCCGTGGGAACGGATCGTCAACCCACCGGGCCTAGCCGCAGTGCTGCTGCTTTGGATGACGATTACCTGGAGAGAGGTCATTTGACGCAATACCGCCAGGCCTTTCGTCTTCCTCCAATACCGACCACCCAAGGGGGCACATTTTTTCCTGCAAATAACTTGAACACCGCAGAGAATATCATTCACAATCATCGCCACGGTGAAACAAAAATACACATCCTTTATCGTGCTGTTGCGCTGGGGGCACTGTGCGACTCTGTCGACAGCTTTCCACAGCCCAAATGCGATCCAGATTCCACAAACACGAACAACAATGCTAGATGATCTGTATCGATGGGCCATCCAAAACGATCCGCCCAGCCCATCTGTTGGCTACATGTGCCGGCTCGACCGGGCAAGTCTGCAGTGGTGCAGACTTTGTGCGAGAGATTACAGAGCACGAGTCGTCTTGCCAGAGGGGCCATATTTTTTAAACGAGGCCACGACACGCGAGGGAGTTCCAGAGCACTCTTTGTGACGCTTGGCTATCAGCTCGCGCTCAACAACGGCTCCCTCCATCGTCGGGAGGTCGATGAATGTCCAACTACGTCAGTTGATCGTCAAGCCTTGCCTTGTAAATCTCTCGAAGATTCTGCGGCTCCGATCCTTCTTGTCGATGGTCTCAACGAGTGCGACACTGTATTGTAGACTTTAGCCTGAAACAACACTCACCAAATGGCTGCAGCGACAGGTTCATAGACAACCTCAAATGGGGTCCACTCATCAGATGTTCCCCGTGTTCAAGCCCAAGAACTTCGTGAATTTAATCCACCCTGGGAGTCCTTTCTTAGTGCAGAAAATGTCTCTGTTCGGTTGAGTTCCATGATACCGTACAATCGCTCAAAGTCATATTCTTCTTTAGTTAATCCGATAAGACTTATGTTCAATGGTAGGACTTTCCTGAGCCGCTCGATCTCATTGAACGCTTGCAAAGTTATCTGACTAAGAGTCAGGATGTCTGGCGACATAATTCTCGGTGGGGTGGTTCTTACAGGTGTCAGGGAAACGAGATTGAACCCCCTCTGGAGTCGCCAGCAGTGGATGTAGGGGACCGGGTGCTCCGAAACTTGAACCACCTGCTGGACAACCTAACTTCCAATTTGCGGTTCTAGCTACTACTTGAATACCTGTTGCGGCTCGCGCAAGCGAAAAGATCCAGCGGCTGGTTCAAATGATATCGTAGAGCACCAGGGCCGATTTTCGACTTCGCCCACCGGGAACGTATGCGTAGTAAGTGTAGGAATGAACGAAGAAAACGAGTGCGAATGCTCAAAATCGATGAGAATTTTGAGATCAAAGTTACGACCGTACTTGCAGGTGTCCTGCTTCTGTGGACAGCCGGAGGGGGGCGGGCTCGGCGATCGACGAGTTCGGTCCTGAGCGAGAGGTGGATGGTTAAGAGTAGAGATGATTTTGATTTTGATCCTAATATGTATATCCACGGCCGACACGGGCGAGTAATCTCCGTTTCGAGAGCACCTGGGAGGACAGACAAAACTGCGAGGCCTGGACAAAAGGTTCGGTAATAATATTACATGGTGGTGAGTGATACAAGATGGACATCTGACGATAGCGAATATAGAGATACACAACAAGATGAGATCTGGAAAGAAACGAGCCCAGTCCAATCAACTGAATGCAAGAGCGCTCCATGCGGCGACGGCACCTACTGCGCCGACAACCACCGCCTTCGCAGCGGTGCTGAGCGTGCCCGCATGTCCAGCCGGCGGCGGTTTGGGCACGAGCGCGTGCATCTTCGCCTCCACCTGGTACACCAGGACTTCGACCGCGGCCGCGGTGTGGCCTACGACGAGGAGTGTGTCCGCGTGGTCAAGCGGAAGGGTACGTGTAGCGAGACCGCGCTCGGTGGCCGCGACGCATATGTCGGGGACGTCGGGTGTGGGGAGGATGTATACGGCGGCTTTGGCGAGATGCGTGAGGGATGTGGTGAACGCAGTGCGCTCCTCGCTAGTGAGCGTGCGCGTGAGGGGGCGAATGGCGGGCGGTGGCGTGACGCGCTGGGTTTCTGTGGGTAGAGACGCAGCGACTTCGGACGTTTGAGAGAGTCCGAGAGATGGAGCGGAGGCCGAGAATGAGGCGTCGAGGACAGGTGGCGTCTCGTCTTTGCACGTCGATGCCTGGGACGACTGAGAAAACATCCAGCTGGGCGCAGGGGTGAGCAGTGTGCCGGGCATGCGCGTAAACGGCTTTCTGGGTTTCTCCCCCTCGTCGTCGGTTCCAGTCGTATCCGCATCCAGCTCTGCAAGACTCAGCGCGTCCAATGCTTTCGATACACTTCGCGTTGGCGAATCATTCTGGATGGCAGTATCCGTGAAAGGGCACCCTTCGCGGGGATGACCCTTGCGCGGCCGCTTGCAAGACGTGCAATACCGTGGCTTCCCGGGGGTCGACGACTTTTCAGGTGTCACCACTTTGGGGGAACTTCGAGTGGTTCGCGTTCCAGCGGGTGAGGAGCGCAGCGTTGGGGGCATAAGAGGCTGAATTCTTGTAGTATAGCACCCAAGCAGAGATGAAGGTCAGAAGGAGACCAGGGGACGCGACTGAGGACAACGTCGAAGTACAAAGACAAGCCACGATAGTATTTATTTATTTATTTTATTACTTTTTGCCACTTAGCGTCAGTTGCGCTTGCCTTTCACCTTCATCCAACTCCGCGAAAAGTACGTGTTCCTGTCTACTCCCTGAGCTATGGCTCATTTTCCACAGCATGGCTCGATTCCGCTTGACATGTGGAGCACCACCGACGAATCTCCCATTGCTCGACGTGCCACCAGAAGTCTCTGCGTTATTAACGAACAACGACGTCCCTCTCGAGTCGCAGATCCCACTAATCCGCGATATCATTTCCGACGGACAAACTGAGTTCGATGAGCTGGAGGCCATACTTGCCCAGCTTATTCCGAGGCGCAATGAGGTCGCCGAACGCGTTCGACAGCATCGCGCTGTACTATCCGCGGTCCGCCGTGTCCCACCCGAGTTGATTGGTGATATATTTGCCTTGACTCTGTCGGATAACGATGACGCTGCGGGTGCCACGGCGAACAAACCTCCCTGGTATCTTGGTCATATTTGTCGATCCTGGAGACACGCGGCGCTCTCTTACCCCCCGTCTCTGGTCCTACATCGCCGTTCCCTCATTTTTGGCTTCCAAGGACAGCCCACTGCTGTCTGGTATCCAAGCCCAACTTTTCCGATCGGCCAGTGGGCCATTGGATATTCGCTGGCCATTCGTCCAGGATGAAGTCAATTCCGACTTATTGGACTTGGTCCTCCCTCACTCCAATCGCTGGCGTAGCTTGACCTTCGACCCCGGAGCCTACAGTTCTGTGATCAATTGCCTCGGTCCTGTCAACGGCCGCCTTGATCAATTAGAGCAATTGAAAGCCGTTCACTGCTCCGCCATGACCATACCCGATATTTTTTCAATCACGCCCAATTTACGCCGAATCATTCTAACGGATGAGTTCTTCTCAAACTCGCCACGTATCGCGATTCAGTGGGTCAGATCACCCACTACAAAGGGACATACACCCGGGAGCGTCAACTTGACATCCTCAGGACGGCTCCGAACCTATTGGAATGTGTACTGGGTTTCTCAGGCACCGACGTCGACCACCTCAGTCATATCAGTATGATCACAGTCCCCCACCTTCGCCGTCTCTGTTTAACGGAGCCGAACGATCTTTCAAATCTCACAACGCCGCTCCTTGAAGACCTTTGTGTATTTAGTGTAGGTTCGGCTGCACGAGTACTTCCCCCATTCCTTCACCGATCCTCTTGTACACTCAAAAGGCTTTCCTTATTGTGCTGCACGATCGACTCTGCAGTTATATCTGTCCTACGGGAGCTTCCGAACCTCACATATCTCCGACTCGAATACGCGGAAGGTGTCGACGAGGCCTGCTGGATCGACCCGATGTTCATGTCGGATACCCCTTCCGACATCTGTCCCAATCTCACATCGTTCGTATTCGGGTATATCGGCACGCCCCCGATTCACTGGAAATCCTTCTTCGACATGGCCCGCTCCCGTTTTCAACCAAAGCCGAGCCGTCCATCTCGCTTGAGACGCCTACGTCTTTACTCTGCTCGGCTCTTTCCCCTGTTGGATGAACTAAAAATGATGGAGGACGAAGGATTCGATGTGGTGGTGCTGGGCCGTCTCTCACCGGAGCTCATGAAGGATATATGTCTGTTCTGATAAAATCCCTTTCATCGCGGCGTCTATGTGTTCATACTTTGAAAGATTAGGGATTGGATTGACGCAAGGATGGTCTGGGAATACTTGCATGTCAAGTCAATCAGCCAGGCACCTTCTCCAATACTCGAAAGTTTCGTGACGTTCCGGGTAATTGGCTGCATATCTATCCGCTCCGGGTTGAGTTGGGTTGTCCAGAAAAAGCGAAGGTAATCTCAAAAGGATATTTTGGCTTTCCTCATCATTTCGCGCGCCCGAATTCCCGCTGTCAGACGCAACCAGGACGAGCATAATATTGTACCGAGATAAAATGGTTACATTCGTGAAGCATCATACACCGACTAAAAATGTTTTAATAACCGTCCCCCCATCGTCACGAAGCAACGGCTTGAAGATGCCGCCGTCTGAGCATTACAATAGCACTGCAGCGTATCTCTTCAAACACGCCTTCGTGCAAGAGGGGATCCTGCCAGATTGGCAAACACAAAGCGAACCAGGACCAAACCCAAAAATAGCCAATAACCTTCCACCGCCAGCTCGCCGTCAGCCCCAGACGCCGCCCTACGCTCTGCACGCACTCTTCAAGCGTGATGGCGACGGCCTGCAGGAGGAAGAAAAGCAGCGCGCCACCGCCCCAGTGGCGCAGCGCCATGTACTCGGGCAGGTAATGCATAATGCCGGAGATGAGAAACGCGACGTAGAGCTGTGTGTATGCCGATGTCGCCGAGCCTGGCTTCAGGCCCATCAGCCGGTGAGCAACGAATTTTCCGTGTGCGGAGAGGAACTGTGTCATTTTATTTTATCAACGCTGACACACAACTTGACGCAATATCGACTCACCCGGCGCATAGTCTGGTGCCAGACGCGGCCCCCAAAAATTGCGCACACTCCAGGCCAGCGTGATAGACCCCATGAATGGCGGCCAGTCCTCTGGCCCCGAAGCGCCGGTGCCAACGGAGAATGCGGCGCTCAATGCGTGGTTAAACATTGCGAGCGCCGCCATCGGGATGCTCCACGCCCAGACCACCTGGTAACGCCACACCCAGCCGGCTGCGGCGAGACTAGGTCCGCCGGCGTACAAGGCCGGGTTGCGCATATTGGAGAAATTTACGGCTTCGCAGAGGGCCGCGAACCCTACGGCTTGAAGGAGCTGGGACCGGACGAAAGCACCGCGGGGGGTCGAAGGGGAGGGACGGGGAGGATTTGCGTGTCGCGGCTCGTGAGCCCAGCCCAGTCCGCGCGTGCTGGTGAACAACTTGGTACCCCATGCGATTCTTCGAGAGAGTGGAGCATTTTCGATAGGCTCGTCTGCGCGTTGGGGCGGCTTCACCAAGCGCAGCTCACGTTGGACATCGGTGAGGAGGATAAAGTCGGACGCGGCAAAAAGGTAGGGGAACCATGCAGTACCGAAGGAATAATCCAACGTAGGATTTCCTGTGCTTAAAGACATAAGGTATGGTGACATCAGGAGAAGGGGGAGAAACAGTACACGACGATATGGCGATGGTTTTACAACCAGAGCAAGAATGCTGAAGAGCACGAACAAGCACCCAAGATAGGTCATTCGAGTGAACGCTGCCCGATCTATGGTATACTTGGACATGGCGGTTTGGAGTGAGATCAGAACAGAACGCTAGATTCCTGTTATAGCGCTACTTCATCCAGTCGACGGCGTGGTTCCACGTAGCTCGAGTCAACTGTTGTCCGAAGTTGCGGGATGCGCCACGTCACTCCAAGTTGAAGTTGATGTCCCTGCCGCTCTTCCAAATTTTGAAAAATAACCAGTCGAGTTTCCAGAGCGTCCTATTTTGTGACCCGCAATGCACTTGATCCCTGAGATCTGACAGCAGCGAGGACCGAGATGAGTACTATGCGCGAGGCGCGAGGCCGCAGGCGGCCAGTGCGGGGCTTGCGTGGGCTCCAAATCAATTCCAGGCGACCATTGAGGTTCATTTGAGCTCGAGAACGGTGATCCCCAGGACGTTTTTATCGCATCCAGCATTGGTCGAGCATGAGAGTTCTAGCTGAGTCAAGAGCTTTGAGCGGAGCTACTCGACAATACTCGGCAATATTCGGATTTGATTCGGGTGGTCGGCCGCTCGTTGCATGGGCGGCCTTGGGCATTTTCAACTCCACAAGCAGCCGTTGAATCTCTATTGGTACTCTATTAAAAAATCTCTTGCACACGTGCGGCCGGCTCAGAATTCGAAGTGCGGCGCGTTTCTGCAATGTTTTGCGGGTATTTTCAATCCTCCAACTCCGCTGGCAACCAGCACAATTCAGTCGCTGCTCTGGAGGAAATCTGGAAGCGTGGATCACTACAGGATAGCACTTTTACCCCACGAAACACTTCTCATCAAGAGTTCTGGTTTGGTTCTGGATAATTATTGCGTCAATGCGCCTTGGCGCACGCGGCGACGTTGGTACTGGAAAAAGCCGTTGGAGCTCGAGTCCTCACCTATACCACGCTGTGCGCGTCACTCGCTTGGAGCTTCCTTTCGCCCCATTGCGTTATCAGCAGCCGTGCGCATCTCAGGCGCACTCTTGTCCCGACCGCCCCGCATGCCAGTACTTTAATCAAGCAGGAACGCCAGCCAGAAGGTCCGCTGATCGTCCGGGCGGACAATGTCCGACAGAAGAAAAAGCTTATTCCTAGGTTATCAAGCCCTAGTCCTCGAAAAGGCCTGGTCTATACCTTAATAACGAAAATCCAGGTCTCTGGTGGCAGCTGGTGGCGTCTCGATTTTGGCCGTTTAAATCTCGTCCTTCGGCCAAAGAACTCTTGCCTCGTGTGCGGGGATGTGAGGGCTTCCCATCCCCGAAAGTTGCGGACCCGCGTATTACCAACCACCAAGTTGGAGCACGTTGCAGGGACAAGATCGACGTTCGGGCTTATCCTCGCACGGCTGTCTTGATTCAGCATCTATCAACCCCTCGCCTTCTTCTCTCGAGCATATTCTGTGAGAGTTCACAACGATTCTCACAATAACGGCTCCACAGCGATCGCGCCTTCTGGTGCAAAACAATGCCGCCGGATCGACCCGACTCGTGGCGCGACACGGGACGTCACACCCGCCCTCCGCTTTGGCCGTAAATTAATCCTTGTCGCGTGAGAAGTCAGGAATCCGGTCAATTCTTCTTAGACGCCCCAGAACGAGTCCAGGCCGTCGGCGCAGCGATTCGGCGGTCGTACAGATCGTAAGCGGTCTGGCTGCGATACCGCCGATCTGGCTGTTTTGAATCTGCTGTGCGAAACATTATAAAAGGCTCGCTGCATTGGCGGCATCTGCACTGATTCATCCGCTCAGTTTTCCGTTCTCACCCACCCACCCCATTGCTCTCGCTCTCACACTTGCACTACCACTCTCACATACTCCACAATGTGCACCTCCCCTGCCTCTCAACCCACCATCCACCGCTGCGCTGAGGGCCAGAGCGACACCTCTATCACCAAGCCGGCATACCGAGGCGGACCCCAATGCTGCCACTGCGGCTGGCGAGGCAACCACGCTTCCTCGTGCCCGTTCTACAATCCCGCAACTTGCTCCCGAACACACGGTGGTCAGTATGCCTATATTCCCGAATGCTGCGACGCGTTTCTTATCTCTCTCTCTATTATAGCTTCTCGCCCCCAATGAATCCCCCACCTTCGTATTAAGCGCCTTAATCTGAAAATCTATATCCTCACGGTATGTCCTCTCTTTGTCTGGTTGGTCTTAGTTTAAACTAACGAACTTTCCATAGATCTTCACGCACCTTAATCGCATCGATTTCCGCTTCCCCATCCCTTGTATCGTATCTGCAACTTATTTTCGCCGAACACTGTATAGTAGACTCGTTGTACAAGTAGGAGGAGAAGAAGAAAATGTACTAATATAGGACCGCTATTTTTGATCTCTTCCATGTCCCCCGAGCGATCGTCAGCTTACTGTAACGGAAATATCCAACTCCCGATACAACAACAATTTCAGATGCCAATATTGGCCCCAGGTTGAGCCTGTGCGTGAGCGCTCCATACGAAAGCCTGCTACCTCGAGCTCAACGGCCGGAGATCTCGAAATCGCACGGTTGCATCAGGGTTGAACTTTGCATGTGCACTTATGCTTCGTATGAAACGTTGCCTCGAGCTCGAATCATGACTGCTGGAACTGTGGAGAGATTTTCGAAGCCCTTCTGCGTTTATTCGAGGGTATGCATGTCGTCATTGCTGCTACATACGTACCTGACTTTCAAAATTATCTGAGAGATAATCAGAACCAAGTGACTTTCGATGAAGCACAGAGTAGGCCCGCCTGGTACTGATATGGATCTCCAGCATCCTATCCATTTCTCAGCAGCAAGCCCCGATAGCATCCAACTTGGCATCGAATCGAACAGGGGTTGAATGTTTCAGCAATGGCATGTTCGATTCTCGATTCTGGTCCGCTGTATACCTTCCCGCGATCATACCAGCGCTATATTTTCGGCCATTCGTGTGAGTTTCATGCCTGAATTTTTTCCGCCACTGACACTGGCGATGATTCCTTCAGGTAAGCCAAACGAACTTCTGACTTCGTGGTTATCGACGATGACGACTAGCCTGCACGAAGCCTTGACCCTTGACTTCTCTTCCGCTCCAACGAAACGTCACATAGAAGAAATAAGACAGGAGCCGTTGATGTCGATTTGTCGCGCTCACTGAGCGAAGTACAAAATAATTTGCATCGTTCTTCTAGACAATTTAAATGAACCGTGTCCACAGGGGACACTATAGTTGAACCGCTCAACGTCCAGAATTCAACATATCTATCTATACACGCTGCTAAATCTCTGCGATACCATAATTGGTGTCATTTCGCCGGTCAATGCAACCAATTGATACGCTACAAGAAAATGGAAGCTCGGGCAAAAGCCTGAATACTTGACCACTGACCTGGTTGCTTTTGCTTCCGGGAATAGCTTGAACCGGCGGCCCCGAATATCGCAGAGCCCTAGACAGAGGACCTGTTTGGGAGAAGTCGGACGTTTTATAGATAGGAGTGATGTCAAGCATGGGCCTTCCATGCATGCTCCAACACCGCCCGTTCGACTCGAGCTACTTGATCAAAGAATAGTGAGCAAACAGCAAAGATGGAAGGCATGCTATTTTTCCGACAGAAAAGCGTCCACAATTACGCGGGAGAAAGTGAAATAATAGATATGCCTGAATATACGCATCTAGACCAGTTTGTTTCTCCATAAAGGGCCGATATAGATTTACATTCCTCGTTCGACCAGTTCCCAAAGACAAACCACCGTCGTTTCCTCGAGCGAAATGTGATACGATTTATGCTGAACATATTGGAACGACTCGAGGCGGGAGCCTTTTTCGTTCGCGGTACATCTCGACACGAGTGCCCCCGATACGGACGCATGTAAATCTGGATCACAGTTCACCAATGCAAGGGAGCGCAAGTGGGGAAGGAATCCTGTATGCTGTGTGCGGTCCAACCGCGAAAAGAGGTCGAACAAAAGATCCTCTTGAGGTTCAGAGACCTGGATATCTGTCAGGTTCGGCATCGCTGTGTAGAACCATTCGATGGAAAGTCCTGGAATCCAAACCGCGGAAAAGCGTCGCAATGACGTCGAGTGAGTGAGGAAGGATAGAATGCCGGCGTTTTCGTCGGCGTCGGTACGGCGCAGCGAAAGCTGAAGATCTTACAGGGAAGGCGCACAAACAAGGCGGATGAAATGGGCAGAGCTGTGGTCGATAAGCCGCAGAGTTTGGAGATGGTTATGAGTCACGGGCTCGGGGTGAGAGACTAGGTTGTCCCGATCCCGCTCGACCGAACATATGAGGAATGGGACGCTCTTCAAAATGTCGAAAAAATCTTGTCAATTCGGATAGTGTGATACACGGGAGCCGAAACATCCAGGGTTTTGCGTTTTCGGTGTAGGAGAGCCGACGAAGTTGAGGGGCCGAGGAAATAATACCAAATCCCACAGTTAATGCTCGTCCGGGTTGCCGAGGTAAGGAAACGATATGACAAGGTTCTGGAGTATCGGGAAGGGCTCGATGCCTGCGAGTTGTATGAAATGACCTCGTTTCAGCTGAAGGCATAGGCTTTGAAGTTGGGGCCCGTAGTGACGGAGAACAGCGCTTATCGCATTCGATCTGAAAGCCTTCATTGCCATATCGCCCCGTATGCTGAGGGAAAGTGGACATGAAGCAGCTCGATGGAACCATTCCACAATGATTTATTCCAATTCAGGTTCCTCCACCTCTCTGGGAGCTTCTGCAAGGCTCAGGTGCAGATAAACCCATAGCGGAGGAGTCATAAATGCGATACTCCTCCACATCTGGCAAATCTGGAGCAGAAGCAGAGGAGCATCCGAAGACTTTGGGGCCTCTTTGGTTGTTTTGCTGAGATCGGGAACCAGAGGAAGACACAAGGAAGACATTGGAGGAAGATCTCGGAGGTAATTTCAGGTGGAAGGGATACACAACGCCATCCAGCCGGCGCTGATTGAGTAACCGGATATCTTCGAGCACCTTCAGACGCAGCTTGAGCTCCGCAATCGAAGCGTCAACTTCAGCGAGACGCGCACGCAGCTCCAAATTGGCTAATAACATGGGAGCGCCCGGCCGCCGACTGCACTTTTTTTTGGAAAAGTCTCAGCGGCGAGTCAGCGACAATCTAGGAAACTTCCTGCGGGATTCTTTCGGTTAAATCTCTGCCTCGCATGGGTACCCTCGCTTACTTGAATTGTTGGTGGCAGCTGGACGTTGAAGAAAGAGGAGAAAGACCAATTCGCGGTCACATGATATTTGGTGCCGCGTATCACCGACTCGTAAGTCTCGACCGCAAGAGAACTAGGAGGAAACTACTCAGAAAGACATAGAAAATTGTTCCAGGCGGTAAATCCAATGCAAGGCAGACCGAGCCATGAGCAAAGCCGACGCGACAACGCGGAAGAAGGAACGAGTTGGCATCGGCCTTATTCGGCCTTATTCAACCACAGGAAACGAAAACGTTGAAGAGGTATATATTCCAATCGCTGAGATCTAAGATACAGAGGAAATATACACGCATACATAAACGATAATAATAAAAACCAAGAAACGCGCCACCCATCCTTGACCTGTCCGCCCCATTCCCACTCTATATCCCCTTCGTTTTCCATTTCATCAGACCAAAACAGGAAGCCAGGGCCAAACTACGTGCGTCTACGTAGAGTGGCGAGCGTGTCGACTGTCCAGGCGTCCCCGGTCCGTCAGCAAGTCTCCATCCCCATCCGCTTCCTGGTTGGTCTGTGTATGCGGTGGACGAAGGGGTGGATGGTGAAAGAGCGGTAGGGGCGGACACAGTCGGAGGGCGGGGCTGGAGATAATTCTAGCATTGTATTGACTCCGCGCCCGAGGTAGCGACGCGGAGGGAAAGACGGGTGAGGAGATGGTGCTGAGAGACTCGGCCATTACGAGGTGTGGCTCCAATGCGGCATCTCCAGCAGGGCGGCGGAGGCCTCCGGACAGCTGCATTGACTCAGTAAAGAACGAGAAGTCAAGTAGAAATGGCGCGTGCCGTAGTCAATCATGTCTAAGGTCCTTTGTTCAAACAAAGGTTCCGGCGGGGCTCCGTTGACAAATTCCTCGTAGGAAGGGAGGTCGTCTAGATCTCGGTATAGTGGAGTGCAATTGTCTTCGTCTGCGATGACCTCGGCCTGCTTCTCGATTTCGAGCTCCTTCTGCGCTCGGCCGACGATTGCTGCAATGTTCAAAGCAGCCATGATCTCCTCGACGACCTTGACGGCCCTCTCGACCTCTTCAACGGCTTCACCCGGGGAGTAGTTGACCCCAATCTTCTTCTCTTTGGAGCTTGCTTCGAAGACGACGGTCTGCGCAGCATCTCCAGCAGCAGCCTCGTTCTCCCCAGCAACCTGACAGCCTCTCCAATGGCTTCGACTTTGTCGCCCGAGGAGTGGCCGAGCTCGACTTTCTTCTCGACTTCAATCTTGTTCTTTTCTTCGCAGCTTGTGGGGCTGGAGATTCTGCGACGATGACGGTCTGGGTGGTATCCTCCGCAGCCTCAACGGCCGCGACGACTTTCTCGACCTGGTTCTCCAGCACGACCGTCAGGATCTTCTTGGCGACTTCAACCACCTTCTCTACCTCTGCAGCGGCGCCGACAATCTTCTCGACAACTTCGACCTTCTCGACATTCTTCGGCGACTTCCTCGATACTGGCGTACGACGGCTCGTGGTGGACCTTGGGCTGAAACCTTCGCAAAAGAGCAGCGGCACCGATGTGGCGGAGGAAGGGAAGGTGAGAATGCCGTCCGCTGGCGGGGACGACTTGCGCTTCGTCAAGTTTCTCCTTCTCCTCTCCGCGCAGGGAGCCGACACACGTATCCTGAGTCTTCTTCCTTGTCCCCCTCGATGCTAGCGCTGCAGATGCGCGTTGCACCCTTGCTGATCTTCAATACGCAATCCCATACCAAGACTGCCAAGATGAGCAAATAATGGCTTGAAGTCATGTATTCTAATCAGACCGCTTGCAATGAGCGAGATGGACGGCAGTCGACTCGAGACCCGTTTGGTGACCAGCGCCAGCGCCGTAGGGGATTCGATGAGGGGACGAACCGCCCTCGGGACGAAGGCTGTTACTAGAGATCGGTAGTACAGGCGCCAACGCCAGAATGGCCTGGGGACAGAGAAGACGATCCGCGGTAGTTTGAAGGGGATATGAGCAGGCTGAGGGGAGTGCAGAGGCACGGGAGGGAGCAGGAGAAGCAAATTGGGTCGACGAGGTAGCACGACACGCCAAACCCAGAATGGCCTGGGAACGGTGGAGGCGAGTCGTGGAAGCCGGAAACCGTTGGACGTAACAGGTGGCACGTTGGGAACGGTGTCGGAGGGAGGAGAAGCAACCTAGGCTCGGTGTGTCGAGCGCTCGAGGCAGTCGCCGCCGCCGCGGGGCCCAGGAGGGTCTTGAGACTAATCTTGGGCTGGTACTTCGCGGTTCTGTAGACGTGTCGCAGGACGAGGAGAAGGACGAGGTCGTGTACGATGAGGACAGACAGAACTATCGCAATGAGAGTCTTGAGACTGAATCCAGCGTCAACGGGGACGACGGTGACAACGGATTCGATCTTGAATGCTCGTGCAATAAGCATTGAAGAGCTGACCACAGATGAAGGCAAAAAACATTGAAAAGCATCAGAACCGAGTCGGCATTTTCCGGGACTGGTTTTCTACTTGCAAACTCAGAGTCCTGCTCACTAGCGCTGCTCGAGGTAATCTATGGCATCCGGTTCTATATAATAATGCGCCGCTCGAATGTCTATAATTAATCGCACCCTCTGTGCCAGTCCGCACTGGCGAGAACACATGCTTAATTCTTAATTCCACGCAACGCTCGCATACAGGCCCAACACCTCATTCGACTTCACCCCACTGTACACCCTCGCATCCGCCCTCGAGTAAGCGCGCGCCGTCTGCACCTCGTTGAGCGTTCGGATCACCTGCGCCTGGATGAAGTCGACGAAGATGAGGTCGATGAGCGCGTCGGGCCCGCTAACGATAGGTGTGCGCGAGGCGATAAAGTCCGGGATACCGTACGCTGGGAGAGGCGTGTGCAGCGTGTCGTCGCCGACGCCGGGGCAGGACTATCCGTACGTGTGTCAGCAGAGTGGGAGAAGAAAAGGATGAAACAACCCACATCTGTAGTGACATATCCCACTGTCCTGGACTCCTCCGCGACTGCGTTCGAGTGCTCGTGGTACCGACGGTGCATGTCCTCCAGCCACTCTACGTACCCATGCTCCACCTTCCGTTCATGTCGCCACATCCGCATCTGCAGTGACTTCTCTTCACCCTCAAGTTCATCCTCGCCTGGCCACAGCCGCTCCGCGCCGGCACGATTCAGCTCCGGGAGAACATTCACAGCGGCGCTGAAGGGAACGTCGGGGATGTAGATGTACTGGTTCACGAACGGCGACGCCGTAAGCTGGTCTAATCTCTGCTCTTAGAACAACGACAAAAGTAGAGTGGGTAGATAGACACAGACCATTCTTAGTAAACGGGCCCTTGAAAATGTCAAAACGCTGCGAGCCCGAGCTTATTACGAGGAGGGACGGGATGCCCACGCGCGAGGTGTTCAGCGCGAGCGCGGTGGGCACCGCCTATCGATATATTAAACCCGCTATTTGAGGAAGAAAGGCCCCAGCACCCACCTCCTCCACAATCATCGTCAATATCGAGCCGTTCGATGGGTATGGTGATCTAGTCGCTCATTCAGTCATCCCCAAAGACAGACGCAACGCAGACAAGCGTGCCTGTTCATCGTGTAGTCCCTTGGCGCGGACTCCGTACTGGTACGTCAAATCAAATCGCTCCTCGAGCTCCCGCAGGCCGTGCGTGATGTTCCGCCCCTCGGGCGTGCGGAACGTCTGCTCCGTGCGATTCGTGTGGTACTACAAGCAGTCAGTGATTGCGGTAATGGAACGAAAGAGAGGAAAGTGAACGCACTCGATATGTTACGGGGTTAGCGTCGAGGTATCGCCTACTGAAGTTGAGGTTCTGGGTGCTGCCGCCGTCCAGATTGACACCTGGTCCAACGCATTAGTCGTCAAGTCGATCCTGAGCGATATCGCCACGCACTCATCCAGCCTAAATGTCATCAGTTCGTCAGCATTGGATTGTACACATGAGACAAATCACCCACCAAGCGTCTCCATATACCTCCCGCTCGCGAGCGACATCGAGCGCCCGTCTAGTTGCACTGACAGAGGCGTGGGCTCAGGTCACTTGTAGAGAGAGAGAAAATTGAGTCGACTCACGGCAGTCCCGGACATGCAAATGGCCTGCGAGTCAGTCAGTCGGTATCAAGTTATCCGGGGACAGAGAACCTTACCGCCGAAATCAGAATCGGCGTCGTGGGATGCACGTCCCGGATGGCATTGAAAACGATGGGCCCTAGATGGCAACAAATGAGCGCGCGCAGACCGGAAGAAAATTTTTTGTAACGCACATCGATCACGGGCGATGGACATGTGCCTGTGGTGGAGAGTCAAGGCTGGGTCGAGGGAGTGTCCAGGACAACTTACCCTACCAGGAGAAACACATCCGGCTCGTCTGCGATGGCGTCGATGAACTGTGTAAGCTCATTTAGAACTCGGAACGGAGATGGTGGAAGACAATGCCTACCCAAGGCTCGAGAATCATATCCTCCACTCTCTGCACCGTCGTATTCACGTCACTCCCCGCGAAATTGAAGAGGACGCCGAACGCAGTCACGCTGCGATTCCTGCGCGCCGTCGTCGTCTTAATCTTGTGCCAGTAAGAGTACAGTAGTGTACACGTACTTGCGCGTCTTGAACTTGCGGAACCTGCCTGTAATGTGGATCAGCGACTCCGGTAAACGCTGAAAAGGGGACCAGCATACTCCCAACGGGGACGCTAACGCTGTTATTGTTGGCGTCGAAGACCGTGATATTGACGTTGGAGGAGAGATAGCGGCCCTTGTAGTGCTGCCCGAAGTTCATGTGCCTGTCGGAAAGTTGAGGGCCTTTATCAGCGAAAAGACGTGTGTGAGACGAACATGTCGAAGGTGTTCGCGTAGGTGTATAGTTCGTGGCTGGAATAGCATGAGCGCATGGAGCAGCTGGTTTATAGGGCGGCGCACTTTCCGATGGCCAGGACGTCATAGGGGATTTGCTTGAAGAACTCGTTGGACTGAGAATGTCGGTGAATTGACAGTAGAAACACAAATGAATGAAGCACGAACATCTTGAGCATCCACCCCTCCAAGAGGGAACCCGTCCGAGAGACCTGTTCCTGGAATACATTCAGACCGCCGCAAAATCCCATACGCGGATGCTGCAAACCATCGTGCAAGTCACCCGAGTCCACCAAAAGCAGATCAACGTCCTTTTCCTGTTCAGCGTATCAGACCCGTATTGCAAGCTTCGACGCGTCTCCGACTGACCTCCGCCAGCTCCTTCATGTGGCTCACGAACGCCGCGTAATCGCCCCATGTGCCGCTAGGCCACCCAGTCAATCCGAGCTCACCGCCCGAACAAGTCGGCCTAACGTACCTGTAATTAGGCTCAGGAAACGACTCGTGCTGGTGCCCAAGGAGCCTGCGCGTCCATCCACTGTCAAATTCGCCCCGGAGTAATGTGTAGCAGGTCGACTAACCACCCGTGCGTATCGGTGGTCGATATCACGTTGATGTCCCCCCATTGCAGCGGCCGCGACGGAGGCGATATAAGTCTCTGTGACGGCTCGGTATTGACGCGGACAGGCCACTGCGACCCAGTTTCGACGGCGCCAGCGCTGGATAAAGCTCCAGCAAGGACTCCGAATACAACGGTGAACCTCATGGTACGAGTGATAGAGTTAAGCCGCGTAATGAGTCAATTACTCTCTGGGGCAGAACGACCGTTGCATAGACGCGTAAATAGAACTGGGTAATTGCAAGCTAGGTTGCGAGTGGTGGAAAGAGTCAAGAGACAGACTGAAGAAACCAAATTTGGCGAACTCAGAAAAAGTTCTCACAATACAGCAGTCTCCGAATTCGAAAATCGAGCTAAATTCTAGTAAAGAAAATACAAGAACTCCAGCGAAAATACAGTACTGCTACTGATACTTGCGAAACAAAGGATCCTTCAACATCCTCTGTACAACCTCCGTCGGAAGCATCACCGACACGCTCGCCCCATCCTGATACCACGGCCCTCCTCCCGCCGTCTGCGGCCTCGCCTCCATAACCTGCACAACCCCATCCATCCCCGGCATAACCCCGTGCACAAGCCTCGGTCGGCCCGCGCCGAAATCCACCTCATACACCCCCAGCCTTACCCACGACGTCACGATCGTGTTCCGCCCCCCGATGAACCCGCCCCACATCCGCCGCGCGTCGACGTCGAACGCCATCTCGTGCAGCAACGCCCGCACGCGCGGGAGCGTGAACGCGCTGACCGTCTCGCGGATCGCGCGCGCGAGCTGCGGGAGGGCGCTGCCTGCCGTGGCGCTCGCGCGCGCGAGGACGATGGGCGAGCCAAGCGTGTGCGCGGGGAGCGGCGGCGCGATGCGGTCCCGCACGCCGAGGGTGACGTTGAAGTGAAATTGGTGCTGCTCCTCTGGCGACGCGGAGGCGGGGGTGCCGCGCGCGCGGATGAGCGCGGCCCACAGGTGCGCTTGAAGCGCGTCGAAGCGGCTGACGGGCGGGCCAGGGGAGGCAGCGGCGGCCCAGATGCCCGTGAGCTCGGCCGCGCTGAAGTGCAGCAGGAAGTTGCTCACGGGCGCGTGCATGTCCCACTCGTGCCAGGGGAGGGGCGGGCCGAGTTTGATGTCGGTGAGCGAGGCAAGGTGGGGAGGGATTGCTATTGATTCTTGGGCCCAGGCGGGGGAGCCCTCCCCAGATGCCCACCAGTCGTAGCGATGGACCGGGAGCTCATGTGCGAGTTTGAGGATCTCCGGGTCGGGTTCGGCCGCGTCGATGTCGCCCAGAGCTGCCTCATCAAGCGCAGCAGGAGAAAAATTGGGGCTCAGGACGGGTGGCGTGACGTTTTGCACCAGCGCACGATTGACAGCAGACCAGTCGTTCACGAACGTCATCAACGTTTGGGCATCCGCAAGTGGGTGCGACGACTTGAGCGCAATAACCATTCCCCCGCACTTGAAGCCCGTCACCTG
This sequence comes from Mycena olivaceomarginata, assembly GCA_029378375.1. Taxonomy (NCBI): domain Eukaryota; kingdom Fungi; phylum Basidiomycota; class Agaricomycetes; order Agaricales; family Mycenaceae; genus Mycena; species Mycena olivaceomarginata. Next base: position 112,845 of record JARKIC010000485.1, on the reverse strand, counting down.
CACGATCAAAGACGGCAAGCCCATGAAGTCCCCGCTGCTGTGCGACGCGAGGGCCGTGCTGGGAAACAAATTCAAGGCACCCAAGACGAGGCATCGAACGCGCCGAGGCCAGAGGTACGGTCTTCCACTGACGGAAAGACGTCCGAGATAGTCGTACTGCTGCTCGCCACGACAAACTCCACTCCGGGATCTGTTGGCGCGCCATAGACGACTTCGAGGCGCCGAGAGCGCGAGGTATGGGTGCCGCCGGGAATGTAAGTCGTGTATTGCAATTGACCAGCCCAGTGCGGATATGCGTTTAGAGTGCGAGACAGCGACTCTTTCAGACGCGCTGGATCCAGGGAGGACTTTCCCTGCTCTTCGGGCGCATCGTAGACCCACGCAGCTGCAGCAGGACCGAAGGTGCCGACACTCGCGTCCAGAATGGACAAGGCAACGATGCGAGTGGACGAAGGTGGCGTGTCAGGAAGGACGCGGGTGGAGGAGGTGGGGGTTACTTGAGACATGTTGTAGTGGTGCACCCAACGAAGGAGATTGTTGATTTAAAGCCAGCCGCGAGTCATTTTCGGAAACGAGGTTCTGATGCAGCCCCGTGCTAGCCGGGTAAGAAGAATAGCCCCTTCAGCGCAGTATATATACAAAGAGCCTCCGGTGGGTCAGAGGTCCGAGAAAGACGAGGGTAGGAGGTAGCGTGAAGAGACTTGGGCCGTCGGAAACGGTTTTGATGCCATGATAAAAATAGACCTTGAGCGCAGTGTGTATACCGAAGAGTCCGGTGTAAGAGCCTCTACATAGTATGTCGAGGCCGAGAAAGACGAGGGTACGGTCAAGACGACAGCCGCCAAACGATGTACAGCGTCAAGAGGCGTGCGGCCATTGGCGGCCGACATACTACGTACATTTCCCGCCCCTATCTTCATGCGACAGATGCCCTATGCGTCCAACACCGGTGCTGGTACACCGCCAATCGAACACTTTGTTTCATCAATGTTGCCGGCACACCATCTCAAAATAGTTTGCCTGACATTTGAACATCATCGGGTCGACGCCTTGACAACATTCAGGGTTAGAACATGTACGCGACGCCTGCATGATGTTGTGAACACATTGCGAGAATGTAAATTACACCGCGGTAAAGTATTTCCTAGTGTGCCTGCTCTACATCTGAAAGCTCCCCTGCACCATCGGCTTTGATGAAAACCCTTGCAAACCACCGTTGCGATATCATCTTGCTTCAGACTCCGACGGCAACAGACGCGGGCGAGGTCTAGAAGAGATCATTCGAGATGGTCCGTGCGCATCAGAAGCCAAACAAGATCAATGTTGGTGGTGCCACACACCAAATGTCGTTCTCTTCCTTTCGCACAATGTCGATGAAAACGTCCTTGGTCCTCCCTCCAACTCCGAGTTCCACCCCGCAAGATCTGTCAGCGACAACTTCCACCCACTCAGTGTGCGGACCGAGTACCTGTCTTCCACAGATCGTTCCGTCAAGAATCCATCGTGAAACCCGTCCCGAGCACATTGCTGGCAATTCCACTGCTCCGTCAACCTCCTCTGTTGTCAAGCTGCTATCTTCAAGTACCCTCAACCGTACCACAAGATTTCACTCCGCAAAGCTATTTCCAAAACGCCAAGCTTTCGCTGGGCTCAAGCCACTCAATTTCATAAATAATCACCTCAACATTGTGCTCCTCCAGCAAGAACAGACTTCGGATTCCCTATTTTCAAGGTTTCAAGACTCAAGCTCTCTGCCTGGCCGCTGCCACGGGCTTGAATAAATTTCAGTAGCACGGCCTCTGCCCTCGCATCCCACGACCTTCGGCGCCTTCCCCGGTCGTGCCCTGGCTGGTGTTGGGCCTCGGCTTCGCTCGCGGCTGTCTTTTTTTATGTACCGTATGTAATGTACTAGATACTGTGGAATGGATACATTTTTTGAAATAAATTAATATTTTTGTCCTCTATAAAATGCTGAGAAAACATTCGAAAAACGTTGCAGAAAACGTTGGTAAATGTGATGTTAGGAAAGGCTCAGGGATTTGACACTTTGGTGTTTGAGCAATGTTTGTGACAGCATCTGTTGGGCATCTGGCGGCAAAACGTTTTAAAAACATTCCTACCAAATGGCGGTTGTACTATGGACGACAACGAAATTTCCACTGGATGGAACGTTGCTCCCAGTCGTGCTCTTAGGCAGGTAGCGAATTCAATCCTCAGCTTCAAGTTCGGGCAAAAAGATTTACAGCTATATTCACATTTATGCGGAAAACGTAAAAAAAAATGCCAGCACGCCCTTTCTTTGTGCTTTATTTATCGCCTCTGCACATTCTGAACAACACAACGTCGACTGAGTACGTATCTGGATCCACGGGCAACATTCTGCCATGATTCTGCCTCAAGAACGCACATTCTCGCAACGATACGGCGGCTGGTGTGCCATCAAGGCATTGCATTCAACACGGTGGATGGTGGTCGGGGGTGGGCAGAGGGGTTGTGCACGGGTGCTGCACGAGTAGAGATGGGTGAGAACCCTTGCTATTTACTAGTAGCTGTAATTTGTGTCCTTTTGTGCCCATAGCGTGCTGCTCGGACAGGTATTACTACTTACTCAGGTTGTCGATGGCAACCATACACCTATCCATAGTATCCCGGATTCACCCATTGTTATCGGATACATATTATATGCCTCGAGCGTCCTTATACTGGGTGACTTCCCGCAGGACTTAAAAATATTCCCAGAATATCTTTTACACTTTCCGCCGTGATGCCGATGGAACTGTCAGGACCCCATCAATGCAGCAACCCAGAAACGGTAGCGATTTATTCTCGCATCAGTCGAATCTACTGTACCATTTAATTCAATTCGTAGGCCTTGTGACCCGTGACCAAAATTTACGAAATTCAGATTTCGTACTTTGTCTGAGGGAGCGTGACCGAATTTTTTTTTTCGTAAATCCAGGTGTGCAGATCGAGGAGGGGCGCACATGGTTGAGGGAGAGTCAGAGCCGTGGGAGGACAATTTGCTTCCGTTGTCATAATTGGCAGCTCGTGCGAGCCGAAACCTGTTGCGTCGCGCCGAGGGAAAAAATTCGACTTTTTGAACCATTTGACAGCGATTTTCGTGACCGTTTTCAGAATTCGTACATCGCTGGGTGACCTGTGACCCGTACGAAAAAATTCGTAAATTTTGAGGCCTGTGACCTGTGACATACGAATTGAATTAAATGGTACAGTATTTGGGGGGTACCTACCCCCCCAATAGACTTAAGATATCGTGAATGACTGTTTTGGGCACAAATCATTGATTGTCGGCCCATGTCATCTTCGTCACAAGTACTCAAACCCGCTCTACCCTTCATTTACAAGGACTGGACTCACGTAACCGGCCATTTGTCAAAGTTCCAACCTTCCTGCATCGATTACTGCCCCAGCACCGCTGTTTTAGAGCAGTTCTCCCGCAAACTAATGGATTGATGCCGCACACCATTTTTAGCTGTCTGGTTTTCTTTGGCTCCTCGCAAATGTGCCGACATGGTGCAGGGACGATTTAGGATGAGCTGGTGTATATATGGCTTGGTCTTGAAGTACATCAAGGAATAAATACACTATTTTGTTGCGAGAAACCCAAAACGGCGTGAATATCTTTCACATTGATCCTATCACTGGGTGACTTCCCGTAAGCATTAAATATTCCGGCGCGTTTTTTCAGCTTAGCCGAGGGTGCCAGTGATACGATCAACAGGCAGGATATTTGTGATGTCCATATTTCCCGTAAACCAGATCATATATTTATTCCTTGATGTAGCATAAAAAACCAACTACATGTACACCAGCTCAGCACAGAACATCCCCTGCACTGTGTTGGCATATCGGGGAAGCGCGACAACGGCGTTAAAACGAATTGTTCTTAAAACTGACTTTACATACGGGGACATGGATTACACAGGGAAAACAGCTGAAAAAGAGCGGATTTTTGGCTGCAATCAGCGTAGGGTGCTCGACCCCAAACCAGGACCTCGAGAGATCGGTGATACGCAAGTGGTATGCTTGTAAGTATGGGCGGAGAGAGTTTGTGACCAGCGTGACCATGAGTGATGATCAATCATTTCTGTCCCAAAAGAGATATTCAAGGAAATGAAAGTCTAGACGAGGGGTCCCTACCCCCCATCTAGATTCAACATATTTCGAGTGATGCGAGAATAAATCGCGGCCGTTTTTGGGTGATGCAATTGATGGGGTCCTGACAGGTTGCTCGGCATCACGGCGGAAATTGCGAAAATATTCCTCCCGAATATTTAATGCTTACGGGAAGTCACCCACTGGCACCCTCAAAAAGGCTCGGAAACTCCGCCGGAATTGTTAAGCCCTGCGGGAAGTCACCCACTTCAAAGAATAGCAGGATTTTTCAAGGATTTTCTAGTTTGATTGCGCGACTTAGGGGCGTGTGAGCCAGATCAACCGGCGGAATTTTTTTACGTTTTCCGCATAAATATGAATATAGCTGTAAAATGTGCCAAATACAGATTCATTGGAGTCACAAAACGCACCATAACTAAAATGGCCATGGAACTGAAACAAGTATGTATGAGTTGGTTGGGATCGCAGGGAGCACAAGTACATACACACATCGCACGACGCACGGCGTCGCGCCGATAAAATATCAAGGCAGAACTATAGAACTGCATGCAGAATCAGCAATCGTCCCAGTTGAAAGAAGAAAGGAAAACGCATCTGTCTGCGTCGAGGAAGCCAAACGGACCACCGAGTACGGCGAGAAGTCAGTGCGCACTCAAAAGGCGCATCCTCTCCATGAGATCATCCATCGTATTCCGCACGAACCTGGCCACCCCACACTGTCCGCTCTCGATGTGCTGCCACAGCCCGCTGAGGGTGCTGAACCGCACACGACAGACGTTCAAGGGGCACACGTATACCTTCTCCTGGTGGCGCGGGCTGCCGAGGTGCTGGTTCAGCGCTGCGAGTGTGCGGTAGCCGGCGTGGCACAGGTAACACTCGTACGCGACGCCGTTCCACGCGTGCTCGCTGGCTGTGAAAGTGACCTCGTTGGCGCCTTGGAGGAGCCGCGAGGGTTTGGTGATATTGTTGTTGGTGTCGAATTGGCGGACCAAGCGGTCGATCGTCCGACGGTCTGTACCGCATCTGCAGGTCCCAGATTCGAGGTGAAGGAGGACGGCCGAGCGCGAGACAAATGTGAGCCCACATCCCTTGCCCGGGCACAGCACGTCCTTGGGCAGGTGGATCGAAGAATTGAGGTGGTTCTTCAGATTGTTCACGGACAAGAAGAGCTTCTTGCAAGCGTCACAATAGTGGTGGAATGCAGACTGCCTGTAATGCTCCTCCAGTGTGAATTCGTTCTTGAAAACTCTCTGGCACTCAGCGCAGTAAGAGTGATCCATCTGACAATGATATTCGAGGTCTTCAGAGTCGCAAAAGGACTCGTCGCAATATTGACAATACTCGCTCTGCCCGATAGCGAGGTGCTCTTCCAAGTCTCTCCGTGAAGGAAAGAGTTTGTCGCATTTGGAACAGCCGTACATTGTTTTAAAAGACATTTGGGATTTATTATTTGGATGGAACTTGGGGGGTTTGGAACACCGGAGTTCGAGCGGAATAATGATCTGCGGATATGTTGTGGATACAGCATGTATCCGCAGAATATCAGTGGAATATTCGCAGAATAACGCCGTGCGGATATTCTTGTGGGATTCCCTGTGCTCGCAAAATACCAGCAGAATATCAGCAACATATCAGCCACATATCAATAATATAATATTGATGCTGAATTTCCGGATCCTTTGCAATTGCTTCAATATAATAGATATGCTCAAATGCAATAATTCGAGGTTCAATGCTTCATTCAAACGGCTCTTCTCAAGTACATTGGTATAAATAATACCATTGCATGTGTATACGCCACCTTTGCGTCTGCCGTGCGGGCATGCACTCGAGGAATGATCGCGAGGCGTCTGAATCCTCGCGCTGCTCGAGCGCGTGGTCGAGGCCCGCGACGTCACCCGGTACGGGAAGATGCCCCTAAGGGTGGGTGATTAGCGACAGGTGAAGACCGCGCGGTCAAGGGAGACGGACATTTGGTTCTCGTGCGCGGCGATGTAGAGGTGAGCTCTTGATGGTGCAGGGCTGCGCGCTCGCCATGAGGTCTGCACCAGCAACGTGCGGGGCGGCGTTCCGCGGGTACCAGAAGCACTTGTACCCGAGGGGGTTGTCCGTGCAGTCGGGCGCGGGCGGGGCACGGGTGGGGCGCCGGACTGCAGGTGGAAATCCTTGACCTGTTGCCAATGCATTGCGTTAACGAGCCGCTGGGAGCTGCGCTGGTGGTAGGACTCACTTTGCCGCCCTTGGCGTGCACACCATCGATGGCCTTGACAGCGGAGAGGTAGTCGATCCCGGGGTCGAGCCCGGCCTCGTCCAGCACGACAATGCATGCGGCACGCGCCGAGCCGTCGGAGGGCATGCAGCGCGGGGAGATGTACGACGTCATGACGACGTGCGTCTTGCCTTGATCGCGGCCTGCACGACGTCGGTGTGGTGCGTGCACGGGACGAGCGAGATAACGAGGTCGTGCGCGGCGATGGCGACCTCGAGAGCGGCGGGGTCCTCTACGGCGACGTTGAGGACGAGGGGCGACGGCACGCGGGAGGGGCGCGCAGAGTGCGGAGGCGGAGCTGACTCTTGTTCCGCCTGCTTGTGGTGTCAGTCAAGAAGAAAAAGGACCCGCTCGGCACCTTGGTTCGGGAAACTCAGCATGCCAAAGTAGTATCGTTAGGTGACCTTCTCCAGTGTCAGCAGGTGATAAAAGCGAAACACGGCGATACCTGGTGCGATCCCGGAGCTTGAGCCATCTCCAGCGAGGGAATGTCGGCGTTGTTGTCCAACACCTTGATGATATTTTTTTTCAGCAATATTCGTTTGACTTGTGAAGTAGCGTTACTACGTACTTTTGCGTGCGAATCAGCGTTGTGGGCGAGATCTCGGACGTCGCAGAAGATGGAGAAGAGGACGGAAATGGTTAGGCGGTGCCGCCTCTGCAGGTCCCTTGGCGGGCGCCCGCACCACAGGACGCTGAAATAGATAAGCCAGTAGATTTGACCCTTTAACGTACCGAATCGGGGCTGGAAACTGGCGCAGCCTATGTGTTGAGCGCTAGCGCAGAGAAGAAAGTAGAAGGAGGGCAGATCGAGCGTCCTGACAATGTAGCGGTGGAGACCATGGCACATCAATCTGAGTCGTCGGAGGCTCCAGGGCTTCGTCAAGGTCCTGTAAAAGCCAACGGGTGATTTGGTAAGTACATTGGATCGATCTGTGAGATGGATGGGGGCAGACCTGCTTCAGCATAAGGTCAGTGGGCATTCCTTGTAAATGGATGATGTCGCACCGGTATCCTAAGTGATCTAGAACCGCTTTACGAGGAGGTGCAAGGTGTAGCAGACCCTAAGAGATGCCTGCAAAGATTCTAAGAGGATAGGAGCAAAATTAGAGCGGAAGGGACTGGCTTTGTAGCAGATGTAAATGTCGTCGGCATCGGTGCAATTCCGAATGTTTTGCTCCAGAACTTGGGCTACGGGTGGTACAGAGCAATGTAACAGTGTCGCCAGAGTTTTGAGTATCGTTGCGCTTGATGTGCTGGTACTGGAGGTCGTGCTGTCGTGGAAAGAGGTAAAGGGTAAGCCGAAGAAGCGCCCACGTGATCAGAAACGCGTCGCTTCTCTCTCTCCCATTCCGCTCTTTCCTCTTCCCATATCCCCCATCCTCGCGTATTATCGCCTCTAATCTACTCCAAATGTCGTCCCGGAAGGGGCCTCCTCCATCCAGGACCGAAAGAACGCGTCCACCACGTCCTGTCATGCGTCCTTTGGCGCAGCCTAACTCTAGCGAAAACCCAGCGCCTCTTTCAAGCCAGCGCAAAAAGCAAAGGCTGGAGTCTACATCCAATTTTTTAGATCCGTTCACGTCTTCAGAAACCCAGCCCTTGGAAGAATTACCCCCGAATGTCTATAGGCAACTGCCTGAAAACGAAATGACTTATGCCTACACACCAACTCTGAGTGTATCCCAGCTTGAAGCACAGACCAGTAGCGCAGGGCCGGCCCGCAAGCAGAACAGGTATAGGATGGCATGGGATCGACATCGACTGTGCGGGAGCGGATACAAGCTAGAGATGGGCTCTTCAAGCACCGGCTGGTATGGGGTCGTGGAGGGTGTTAACGTTGGCAGCAGTGATCCGGGGGACGGGTTACATAGGGCGGAAGTCGAGCTCAGACGCCGCGCGGACGCGGTACATAGTACAGAGGTACATGTATATATAGGCCGTATAATTACAATCAGCTGCCTATAGGCTTCATATGCACGAAAAATGACAAGTCTGGTGATATAATATTCGGTTGATATATTGCGGATACAGGATGTATCCGCAAAATAATAGCGCGCTGATATTTCGATCTAATATTCTGCTGGTATTTTGCGGATACAGGCTGTATCTGCAACATATCCGCCGATAAATATTTTGGCCAAACTCCGGTGGAAATCGGTTTCTGGTACAGCGCTTGGTGCAGCGCTTATATATAAAGTGTGGCGTGAGTCATCGAAAATGACTCATCACTCCGCCACCGGCCGCAGCCGAAATCAAGCCGAATACAAGCCGAACATACCATCCACTGCGCACCAATAAAATTCAACTTCCTCGGCTGAATCTACCTCTCTGTCTCCCTAGCTTTTAGCGCTTTGGCAGCTATGTGGACAGCTCGGTCTCAAGCTCACAAAACTCACAACCTCAACTTGAATGTGCAGCTGCGAGTGACTGGTCTGCTGAATATAATTTTGGGTTGTGGCACAGAGCCTGGGGCGGCCCGGATCAGGGAAACCCAAATCATGTAGCTATATGGCTAGTGAGTGCTAGACGCTAGAAGAGCCTGTGCAGTGCTTGGAGAAACGGATGTAGCTGTGGAATTACTGCATATCACTCCATACAGCCCATAGCATTGCTAGGCGTTGCTATGGCTCGCTATGGACGCGGTTTCCTGATAGGTGATTATAGCCTTTGGGAGCTTTACCACTCAAGGCATTCATGATCCCACGAACCCCAGGCCCAACTTGAAAACTCCCGGTCCTGGTTCCCGTCGGTTCTCGTCCCTCTATTGATCCGTAGCTCTTCTTATTGCACCCTTGCACTCCAACAGTTCAAGTTTGGTTCAGGTTCCATGACGAACCGCAGCACTGTGAGTATCCACCCAATCCGTCATGGACGTCCCCTCAATTTCAAAAGCTTTTACCCACCAGACTGTAGACAACACCGAGAGCTCATTTCCACGACTGTAGCCGTATTGTCATGGCTTCCGGCCTTTTGCCAACACCCATGCTTGTCGAACGTATATCTCATCCGGTAGTTCTTGGGCCGCCTTTAGCCGCTCTTATGCTCATCCCGCCATGACTGTCTCGGTCGTCAATCCTTCGGACTACATTCCCCACCTCGTCATCTACGCAACATTTAACATATTTGCCGCATGCGGCCTCGTCGCCCTTCTGGCCGTTACGCTGCTCGTCCAGGGACCCAGCGCGAACTCCAGTCTCGTGAATCTCGAGATCATCTTCATCATCAGTTCCAGCACGTCCAGTGTCCTCATATGGACTGGCCATGCCCGAGATCCGCACCCCCCGTTCGCGCTGTGTCTGCTGAGCGCGTCCGCGACGATATCGAATACCCCGCTAATGGCTGGAGCTGCGTTGGCCCTTGTGGCCAAGGTATGGGGCACCGCCATGGGCATCTGGCACCCCCAATATCGGCTGCTGTGCGGGTGGATCACTTGCACTCCGGTTGTGCGTCGTTCCTCATTTGCAAGATACGTTTCCGAAATCTGACGCCATCTAAAACACAGCTGCTCTTATTCCCCTTCATCTCGGCGATTCCGTTATTTATCGCCAGCATCGTGGTAAGTCAGTATTCTTCAGTCCTTCGACGCGAGTTCATGTCGTTAAAAGCTAGGCCTTGAACACCGGGATCAAGTCTTCCGCGGCTCGCCGTTCTACTGTCTCGTAAACTCAGAAGCGCCGTGAGCAACATTCCGTCTTACAGTCGAACGTTCAAATTCACCTCAAAGAACCATTCAGACAATCAGCATCGTCCATACTCGGCGCCACATATACATTCATCTCGCTCGTCCTAGCTGTGTGGACGTCCATCAAGTTGATTCGCACTCAGCAGCGCGCGGAACGGGGGAGATCCACCGAGGACCCCGGGAGTATCTCGTTCGTGTTCGCCATCCGCGTTCTCCTCTTTTCGTTGTTTGTCGGAGCTGCATTCGTGTGGGTCCCGAGTCTCGATTAATTACGACGCTGCCCGCTGACGCCGTGCACAATAGGTCCGGAATCGTCGCACTAACGTCGACATTCGACGCCGTCATCCCCGACATGGTCGTCGCTTCCTGCGGCGTCGGAGCCTTCTTCATCTTCGCGTCCACTAAGGTACCGCATTAAATTATCCCTTACCCTTCTCCCTTCTCCTGGCCTTCGTCTTCCCCACCACATCGCTCACTCGCTAATACTAATTTAAACGCGGCAGCCAATCCTCCGCTTCGTCTTCTGCCAACGCGAGTCGCGGAGGAAGAACCCCATCCCCATCCCCTCCACCGTGACGGGCCTCAGCGGCATCTGGGGCTCCGGTCCGACCACGCGCCATGGCCATGAATTCACCCTCTCCTCGGTGACCGTCACCCGCATCCGCACCAGCAGCACGATGCCGGTCGATGAGTCATCCGGCCTGAGCTTGAAGCAGCCTTTTGGGCCGGGTGTTAGCGAGGGGCAGATACAGGTCACCCGCGTTGTGGAGACGTATGATGAGAATGGGGAGTATTGGAGCGCGATTTAGGACTAGGACACCTTTCCTACATAGGCTTGCCGTTGAGGAGTGGGGTTGGCTACATCCCGGGCCTTTGTGTGACTAACTGGAAACTCGAATTCCAATTTGTATTGTATCGTAGAGTGCAGTTACTTAGAAACTCTGAAATGCAGAAGACTTGTATTTGAGACGTGACTCAGTGGTCTTCGAAATTTGATTCAGCCAATTCTCTGCAATAGAAAGAACTACAAGCGAATCTTAAAAAGATGTGCGCAGACTCTCTATGCTGCGAGAGAGATTGAAGAAATTGAAGTCCAACATCAACATCGCCGAGATCCCCGAAAGTTCAAACAGCATTATGAGCCTCAAATTATACATGTTGGAATCGTCGCCGGCGCGGGACAGAGGCGACTCGTCAGGCCGGACAGAGCCACGTGAGCGCGATGCAAGCGTGGAGGACACGACATAGAGTACGTGTCGTGGAAGTAGAGAACACGCACCGTAGACGTGTCCTGGTACACGATTGCATGCATAGCCATGAGTCGGAACCATGGAGACGCGTCCGGACGCGTAGTTGCTACGCGTTTCACGCGCCACTCATTGTTCTTGGAGTCAGGGAATTTGAACTCCGTATTATCTGGTTTACCATTGTACCGGCTATTCATTGTTCTCCTGGGGAGTATAAATACTGTACTGTACGACCAGTTAATACACAGTTTTTCCCCTCCATTTTTCTACAGGTTATGGGCCCCACCCTAATCTAGTTTACCTGAACTTCCTCGCCATTTTCTCCCACCACAACTATGTCAACTACCAGCATCGCCGACTATACGCCATCATCGTTGTTCCGGATCGAACAATTGAACGATGCGAACTGGAACCCGTGGAAGCGCCGTGTCACCGCTATTTTTCGCGAGCGCGCACTCTTGAAGATCGTCGAGGCCACCACACCAAAGCCAGTTGCCGCCGTCCCCGAGAAACCAACGATGGATGAGCGGAAGAAAATGGAGCGATGGGAGGAGTTAGATGGGAAAGCGCAGACGCAGATCGAGCTCACCTTGAGCGACTCGCAGATGGTTCATATCGCGGGCACCAAGACAGCAGCCGATATGTGGTCGCAGCTAAAACAGGTGAAGGAGAGAGGTGGGAAGTTGGGAATTTTGTCGCACCGACGCCGTCTGTACCGTATAATTGCCGATGACGCAACGGATATCGCAGTTCATGTTACGGAGTTGAGGCGGATTCAGGAGGAGCTCGCAACCCTTGGCAGCGTAGTCACGGATGAGGACTTTCTGCTGTTGATAATCAGCTCGCTCCCCGAGTCTTGGGACAACTTCACGTCTGCGTACCTCGGCGCATCGAGCAACACCCCAACCATTTCGTCACATGAGTTTATTTCCCTTGTTCTGGAGGAAAACCGTTGCAGACTTGAGAAGAACGGTGACGGGAGTGCCGCGATGTACGGACGAGCAAAGAAGGGTGATGGAGGAGGGAGAATGGATCGAGTGGAGTGTTACAATTGCCAAAAGAAGGGACATATTGCCGCCGATTGCTGGTCAAAAGGTGGAGGAAAGGAGGGAGAAGGTCCGAGCAGTAGAAAGGGAGAGGAAAGGATTAATTGGGCGGACGACGTCGAGAAAGAATTCTTCACGTACTAATGCACCACCCAATCCAATTTCTCCCCTTTACTTTCGACTGGACGACCCCTGGACCTTGAGACGATGGAGCGGCAGATGGACCCGATGATGGAATTGGAAAGTTAGCAACACACTACTACAGGCTCTGGGACGCGCACACAGAGGACTCGACGTCCCATCAGCACCGACTTGCGCACACAATAGATTGTGTGTCGGAGCGATTGTCGAGTGGAGGCTACGGGGGGCAAGACTGGATGTCTGTACCCATCAGCTGCGCGAGCCCGGAAGCAAATAAAGGAGCATGAGGGCGCACACGCCGCCCCGGAGGTGAGCGAAGATGGAGCCTTGAAGGCACAGCTGAAGAGTTGTGGGATCATGCTCCAGAACCTCACAGCACACGCCATCGAGCGGAGAAGCCAAGAATCATTGGGACAACGATTGAGCATGCCCGTACGATGAGCGGTAGCTCAAATTCTACTAGCCATTCTTTGGGAGTCAACCGTCGAGTTCACGGTGAATATCCGAAACCGTGCGCCGACGCGCACTCCAGGGAATGAGTGGTTGAAGGCATATGGACACGGAAAAAATCCAATGGATCGCACCTTTGGGAGTTCAGGTGCGAGGTGAAACGTGAGCCGATGCAGAAGCTGTCTAAGCTAGGGAGAGATCACGAGAGGGCGGGGAAGTTTTAAATTCGTGGGATTCAGAAAACATACAGACAACGTCGTATTAATAGCACCGAGCACCCACCCCTGGTCGATCTGCAGCTCGAGGGGGAGTTGGGAACGCCGAGCCAGCAATCTCCCACAGAAGACGCTGCACACCCCGACTCCGTGAAGAACCAGAAGACGGCGCCAAGTGAGGGGGAGCCACCAGCGCAGAGGGAGTCGAAGCAGGAGGCGCCGACCGCTGAGTTGCGAACACAAGCGCAGACCAAGTCGCAGCAGCAGCCGCTTCAGACATCCACGCAGCTACCGAGCACACTTCCACTGGCAACCTCACCATCAGCACTTCCACCAGCACGAGTAACAGACCAGACCAGATGTCTGTCACCCACAACGATTCTGCGTCCAGCATCTGCGGATCAAGAAGGCAGAGATGACGGAGGGGTAGAGTATGCATTTGGCAGAGTCTACGCGTGAAGCCGCCGGCGTATCACAGAGTTGCAGTCGAGCGAGCAGCTGGAATGGAAGGAAGCGATGAGAGGGGAGATAGAGATGATGAAAAAGAAAGGGACGTACGAACTCATGGAACTACCTAGAAAATCGCGAGGGCATTGGGATTAAATGGACCCATGTCAAGAGGGTCGACGAGCAGGGCCGAGTGTCGAGATACAAGGCCAGGCCTGTTGCTCTCCGATGCTCGCAGATTTCTGGAGTGGATTTCACAGAGACGTTGGCCCCTGTTGTCCGTTTCGAATCGGTGCGCGCCGCGCTCGCTATAGCCGCTGTAGAGGATCTGGAAATCATCCAAATGGATATTCGTGGAGCATACCTCAACGGCGAGCTCAAGGAGGGAAAATTTATGCGGCAGCCACCAGGTTTTGAAGACGAGACAGTGTTTGGAGATCGTAGAAGACAATCTATGGGTTGAGGCAGTCTGCCGCAAATGGAATCGCGAGGCTGCAACCTCACCTCGCTTCAGCGCCAAGACGGCCGTCGATCACTACGCCGCGTTTATTTTCGTGAACATGACGGCGAGCGAACTTGAGTGACGGTTTGGATAGATGACTTGCTCATCTTATCGACGTCGCAACAGGAGGCGGAGGCTCGAACCAAGGAGGAGACAAGATGGGATCTTAGCAAACCGCGAGATCATCACAAATCCGGGACGGTCACCCGAATCGACACGCCTAGAGAAACCCAAGCACGACGAGTTCACGCGCGCATTGGGCTCTTCCCGGTCTGAGGGGGAGTGTTGGAATCGTCGCCGGCGCGGGACAGAGGCGACTCGTCAGGCCGGACAGAGCCACGTGAGCGCGATGCAAGCGTGGAGGACACGACATAGAGTACGTGTCGTGGAAGTAGAGAACACGCACCGTAGACGTGTCCTGGTACACGATTGCATGCATAGCCATGAGTCGGAACCATGGAGACGCGTCCGGACGCGTAGTTGCTACGCGTTTCACGCGCCACTCATTGTTCTTGGAGTCAGGGAATTTGAACTCCGTATTATCTGGTTTACCATTGTACCGGCTATTCATTGTTCTCCTGGGGAGTATAAATACTGTACTGTACGACCAGTTAATACACAGTTTTTCCCCTCCATTTTTCTACAATACAAGGGATGTTTGCAGTGATTGCGATGAAGCTCGTTTTATACAACTACGTATTATGGTTCAATTGAACGGTATGTCCTGACCGACAGTCATGCTCGCTGCTTGGCCAATTCTACCATGTGCCGTAGTTGAGGTCTCTAGGGCTCCCAGACTGAATACACTGGAGGCATCGCTTTGCCGTCAAACAGTCGGATCTCCAAGGTGGCGACATCCAACTCATGCATCGTGCGGACGTTCAATGCCGTCCTAGGATCGTGAGAGTTGTCGAATCTTTCATAAACTGAGACGCCGCAGACTTTGCAAAACCTAGAAATAATTGATGAATGCGATGGTTAGAGGGATAGCTTGATCCACCGACCCGTGGTACGCTACCCGGCTTGAGAACGTATACTCTGTGGCGGACTCGCGGCCTCGGAACGTGATCGTGTCGGTGTCGGGGTATGTCCAGAGCGCCGCGTCCTGTTTCATAAGCAGGTTCTGAGAACATCCGTACAGTAAATTTCACGAATAGAGGACGTACCCTGGAGCAAATGCTGCAGTTGCACCATGTTACTTTGGATATTTTCTGTGGGGCCAGCAGCGTATACGCGACGGCGCCGCAATGGCAGTTGCCATGATAAGCGGTGCTTCCCTCAGAGACAGGTCCTGTGGCCACTGGCTCCGGCACCTTATGGGGCGCCCCCTCAGCCATACACCCTTCGAAGGCATTTACCTTTAGGGAATCAACATCCACACCCTCGAGCGTTCGAATCTGTCCAAGCATGAGCGCCTAGCGGCCTTGCACCTGGGAGCCCATGGGCGTACGTTTATGCCCATAATTGGGATACGGGCGTCGGTGCAGTTGGGCATGCGAGCCTGCATAACTGAGGTTCCGCATGTAGGACAGAACTAGAATTGGATTTTTGGTTTAGATCTCGAAACCATCGCCACGTTCACCGCTGAAAGACCTTGTGCATTATCGTCTGTTTCCCAAACCGGTAGCTCTTGAGCGTCGTGCTCTCGTCGCCTTTCACGACAGTGAATTGGTCTCGTTCTGGGAACGTCCACAGGTATCCGTTCTACTAGCTGGGTTTAAATTTGCCCCTAAAAACTGATGGAGACGCACTTTGGAACAGATGCTACAGTTACATGAGAGCGCTTCATTGAGCTCTGATACTCTCAATTTGAACTTGAAGGCGCCGCAATGGCAGTTGCCACGATATTCGATGCGCGGGGAAGTTTCGGACATTGGTTTCGGTTGCGGGTTGAAATCGGTCGACCTTTATGCAAGTCTCGGGGCCGCTCGATTGGTATGATTCATGTACGTATTGATGATCGCGGTAAGTTTAAATCCCAACAAGCGCTCGTCGACTCTCACTCTGGATGTAACTAAAATAAGAACGTTGATCCGAGCTGCCGGAATGATAGATTAAAAACGGAGTTTAAAAAGGCTTCAGACGAACAGAATGGATAATTTTATAAAGAGGGCGATGCTGACACGTGTGACATCGCGGTTGCTGGGGGAGATTGAATGGGATGCGACGTGCGGAAATGGGTCAATAAACAGGGCTTTGGTGCCATCGCGGCGTGTCGGGAGAAAACAAATCGCAAATGAGGGGGTTGAACATCTCCGAGATGCCCGAGATATGGCTTAAAATGATAGATTTTGGTTAAAACCCAATTGAAACCTAGGGTGGAACCCAGAGTACTACTCTGAGTAGAAATCTCTCGTAAATGGCATCCCTCGCGACTTGAGCTGCTTCCGGTTCGTCCACAGAGTCACCACAGTCAAGTTTTAGCTTTGAGGATCCGAAACTTCTTTCCATACACACATAAATTGTAGGCTCCCCAGGACCGGCTTAAAACAGGTCGAGCCGCCTGCGTCAAGAGCGTATATTAACAATAAGAATTATAGTGGGCCATTCTTATCGCGACTTCACCTTAAACCAATGTGGAACATTATTGATTTCTGATTGGAAAGGTTTTGACAGAAAGAAATTTTGGATTTCAGACCGTAAAGATTCCGGCCGGAGGAGACCAGGGTTATCAGTGCAGATAGGGGCGTAAGCTCCGCCGAGCCGAGGGCGGAACAGAGCCAAGACATGTTCCCAGGTCAACCAGGCTGAGATTCAGTCTAGTAAGAAAGTCATTAGAAAGTCGGACCTTGGTGCTCAGAGAGAAAAGCAACGCCGACATACAATGTATTGCCACCGTAGCTATCAGTAGGAAGGGCCTTAATAACTGCACGAGTTATATTCATGCGGTTTTCCAGTCCGAGATGGAAATGAGACGATCGTTGTGGATCCTGTAGAAAATCCAAAAACGATGCATGATACACAGATATTGTGTCATCGGAGACCTCAATGACCGAACGGAGACCACGGAGAATCAAGTAAACAACTCCGGGTTGCAGCTCTAGAAGCCCTTCAATTTTTTTGGGACTCCGCATCTTCTCTAACAAAGTATAACTTTGCAAGAGGTTGCCAAGAGCCAGGTGGAATCGGGGTGGAACACCAGATAGAATTTGGATGTAGAGTTGATCAAGCGGTGCAAATGGCGCCTCAGACGGGGTGTGAGAGAGGCTCACAACAGCTGCTAGTCGGTCTATTGGATGAAACTTTTTGTCGTCAACAAACTTGACCACAGTGGATGCGTATATAAAATACCCAGAGGATTTGTAAACCAGGCGTTCCAGGATTTCTGTCGACGGCCACGGAATCGGAACACCCTCCATTGTATGCTTGTGTTCCTGGTGGATGCGGGCAAATTCGTCACAGAGGAATGTTCGGACATCGTCAAATGACTGCTCGATGTTGACGGAATGGAGGATCCCAGCGAAAGAAGGCATCTCCGAACTGTCACGAATATCGGCCTCCGGTCTGCTGGCGACGATAATTCGAATTTTGTTTTGATATTGGCGAACGACGCTTCCTATCAAACGCAATATCTCGAGTTGAGCATCGTGAGCGTCGCACTCGTCCAGGCCATCGAGAAGAAGGATTGGAGCTGGAGAATGTTTGAGAGATTTGCACGGTTCAATGATCAGCTGGCGTAGTTGGGCATCCATCGACCTCCCAACAATGGAGGGATCATGCTCGACGACTTGTGAAATCGGGGGATTCAGTTCGCAGTTGTTGAGCGCGAGCTGATAGGCGAGCGTCACGAAGAGTGCTCTGGAATTCCCTCGCGTGGCGTGGCCTCGTTTGAAAAAGAAGGCCCCTCCAAAACGGCTCGTGCTCTGTAACTTCTCGCACAGAGTCTGCATTATTGCAGACTTGCCTGCTCCAGCCAGTCCATGCAGCCAACAGATGGGCTGGGTGGGGTCGTTTTGGATGGCCCACCGATATAGGTCATCCAGCAATTCTTTGCGTGTATCGGGATGGCATCTGGGCTGCATAAAACTCTCGGCAGAGTCGTACAGTGCCTCCAGCGCAACGGCGCGGTGGAGAATATGTATTCCTGATTCGCCATGGCGATAAATGATATTCTGTGCAGTGTTCACGTTATTCGCAGAGAAAAATGTTGCCCCTTGGGTCGACGGCATCCGAGTCGGAGGAAAATGGAAGGCCTCGCGGTATTGCGTCGAATGGCCTTCCTCCAGCCGATCGTCATCTAAAGAAGCGACTGCGTTCGGGACGCTTGCATCTAAAAAGGTATGAGAACTTGAAATACTAATTAGGGAGTTTCCAGCGTACTGTATGGCGCTGTCGCCGCAGCCATGCCACGACGCGAGTCCCTGGCCTCTCCCGTCAAATCGTCCTCAGATTCGGCGTTTCGGCCATCGAAATCGCCTGCTTGAACCGTTGGCAACGTTTTAACATCTCTGGGGCCCGATGTCGGCGCCTGCGAAGCCGGCACTACGACCATCCTACGGTCCTCAATCGACAAGCGGTGATGATGTTGCAAGTTTACATCTCCAGCGACATTGTAGAACACGCCGCCATGAAACTGATAACCAGTGCCATTCGTGAACATTTGGAGAGGACGAGTGCGATGGGCTCAAAAAAAAACCGGAGGGTAGAGCAGAGAGAAGCCTCAGAGAGGTGAGAGATGAGTCGTCGGACGTTATAATGGGCGGCATATTAAGAAGCTGTGCCTAGCTGTGTGCGCGAACCTGACCATGACCTTCGGACGTAAGACTCTATGGATTGCGATTGTACGGATTTTGTGGTTGGACAACGGGGGCGCACTGGTACACTAAAAATTACAAGCAGTTGTGGTGTAGCCCTATAAATATATCGATTAAGGACGAGAAACGAACCGGAACAGCAGCGACGCAGTGACTCAGAAAAGCAGCGACGCCGCGACGTCGACGTTCCCTCCCGCGGCATCGAGGCTGCTAATCGCGACCCTCGCGCGTCGCACCGAGGTCCATCAGCATGCGGATGCTATCCTCGCTATGCCGCGACGCGCTAGGTGCAGGTGCACGCGGAGGCGGGGCCGCGCGCGGCGCGGCGCCGAGTGAGTTCCCGCCACCAGGGAACGACGCCGGGGGCGCACGCCCCGTAGGTGCACCGCTTGACGGCCCCGCCCCAGCGCCAGCTGCCATGCGCTCCACCTCCTCGGGCGACATCTCCGGCTTATCTCTCGCCTTCTCCGGCAGCTCGTGCTCCGAGAGAAAGCGCACCTCGCGGCCCTGTATCCGGAGCACGTTCTTCGCGAGGTCGATGCACGCCTGGTGCGCCTTGAGCATGTCGAGCCCAAGGAGCAGGTCGACGTCGCGGCCCTCCATGATCGTGATCGAGCACGGGAGATGCAGGTCCGCGAGCTTGAGCTGCGCGCTGTGGACGCGCCCGAGGATCTTGGCGGTGCCGACGCCACGCGCGATGCCGGAGAAGCGCTGGTCGACGAGGCGCATTATCCTGGCGTGGTGGTCAACGGGATAATAAAAATGAGGTGGAGAGAGCGTACCCGCATGCCTCGGCGCATTCGGGGCTCATGATGGTCTGCTGCGCTCCACTATCGACGAAGGCAGTTACCGGCCGCGAGTTTACCTCCACGGGAATGCTAGAATCACGATGAGTATGACTGAATGTTAGTGGTGAGGAGACGCACTAAAGCATGGTGACCCTCCCGAAACTCTCGGGCGAGTACTCCAGCGCGTGCTCCATGTTCTCGAGGACGGCCTGCTGGCGGATCGCCTCCTCGATGCGGCGCTGCGCCTCCACGTCGAACGGGTCCGCGTTCAGATGCTCAATCTCGCGCTGGCGCTGCAGTTCCGAGTCCATAGCGCGGTCCCGCGTCTGCCGCAGCAGCTCAGCAAAACGCTGCGGGTTCGACTGCGCGGCGGCTGCGAGGTCAGGTTGTGTCTAAAGCGCGCGGGTGAATTTCTGAAATTTCGTTGAAAGAAAGCACGCACTTCTCGCAGCTGGCGCATGAGGTCGGGGTCGCCGAGGAGCTGCAGACGCATCATTTCCGAGTCCTGTTCTACTGGTGCTCTACAAGACCGTTAGGAAAACCTGCGCTTCCGTTCACAGCACTACCCACCTTCCCGCTACGTTTGGCACTGGCACCTTGCGCCGCAGTAACAGCATCGCGTTGTCCTCGTTCACTCCCAGCTCGCGCAGAGTCGATTTGGGGGCGTTAATGTCCCGTCCGTTGTATGAAATGCTTTGTTCGCCGACAGGGATTCCCGACTGCCGTCCGAGATGAACACACAAAGAAAATGTCAAGAACGAGCAGCGCACCTCGGCCTCGAGTAACGCCATTACATTCTCGAGTTCCATCCCAGAGTCGATGTCCATAGAGTACGACTGTCCGAGATCGGTTACAAAGGTCAACTGCATCGTCGTGGGCAAGATTCGGGTTCGGTAAAGTCCCCAAGTCTTCAAAGTGAAAGTTTCAAGGTGAGAGTCAAGTAGAGATAAAGGTCGGATTGCAAAGCATAAGAGTCACAAAGAGTTTCCGAAAAATGCGCAGAATGTGCTAGAACGACGCGCGTACACCGTACCAAAGCAAGCGCGTAAGACAAGGCCGAAAATGGATTTTAGCGCCGTTATGTTTCCTTTTCTAGTCGCGCGATCAGAAAATGTTTTACGGAGATTCGAGTATTTTATAGGGAGAATTCTACAAAGTACAACAAGGTGCAGTTCGGATTGAAGGAAAGGCTCTAGCTGAGCTACAACAGCTCTGAAGTTTCTGAACGCCGATAATCTCCGCAGTTGGTCGGAAGACACCAGTCGCACTCACTCCTCAACGCTCGCTAGTATCCGTTCCAGCAGTTTCTCCACCCTCGACATCCGGGTATCCACCGCCGTCTCCAGTCGCCCGAGACGCTCCTCCACGCTGCGCAGCCGCCCGTCCATCGCTGCTTCGTGCTTCACGAACCGCGCGTCCAGCTCCGAAAACCGCTCCTCCATCGTCAACGGCATGTCGTCAACGAGTTCCTGCACCCGCACGAGGTCGTGCGTCTGCATGCCATGCGTACCAAACGAGACTGCGTCCTTAGCATCGCACGCGTCGCAGATGAAACTGGGGTCTAAAACATGTAAACTGAATGGAAAGAGCGGGGCGAAAACGTGTTGCCGTACCGTCACAATGTACGCAATACCAGCACGGCTGCGCCACCGGCGCTTTGCACTCTGCGCAAAGAAGGTCCGGCGGCGGGCTCGACGGCTGTCCATCCTCGTCCTCCGGGTCCTTGTCTTCGAAGAACGACCGCGCCTTGCGGAGCGCCTCCTTCGCGTCGCGGTACGTCTTGCCGAATTGTCTGACATGCACCACCCGTCGTACCTTGGGGTAGATCTGTAAGAGCCAGAAAGCTTGTGGGGGGAAGAAAAAAACCTTGAACAAATCGTGGGACGCGGGGACGTGCGGGCGCTCGAGGTCGTCGCCACCGACGGGTTGGAGCATACACGTTGGGTCCTCGGCACAAAAGTCGATGGTATTGAAAGTGTCTTTCATCTGACAGTGCAAACAACTTGGTCATATGAGCGACCAAGTGGGGGAAAATAAGCCGGGGCACACCTTATGCGTGCCCCACCGATGGGCCCGTCACAAACATCCTGTGCAAGGTCAGACAAATCGAATTAGTTTCGTTTATACGCACACAGGTCTCGCTGGAAAAGTAGTTCAGAATGATAAAATAAAGACGCTCGGAAACTCACGCATGCCCCGTCGTAATCTGAATCTTATGCTCTGCCAGCGAGTGGTAGAACCGACTATCCGCACTCGTAAGCGTCTTCTCAATGCGCCCCAGCTCCGCCACCTCCCCCGGCGCCAACGGCCGCCCGAACCGCGTATTCCTCACATACAGCTCGATAAACCGCTTCCGATTATCCCTCCGCTCCTTGAAGAACCCCCAGCTCCACCGCTGCTGGCAGACGCGCCGCCGTACCGCCGCGCCCGCAAAGCCCCACAGCGCGCGCACCCTATTCGCCTGCAACGCGCGCGGCGAGGGGAAGAAGCACATGTCCGCCTGCGCGATGCGCTTGAAGACAAAGACTCCTTCGTGCACCTTCTCGTCTGAGGTGGGACCCCACGTCCCCGTCAGGGCGTCCGTGCACGCGTCCCACGTCCCGGCGTAGTGCTGCGCGTCGTACCGAGGCGGGAAGGCGCGCGTGAAGGTGAAGTGGACGGTGTCCGTGGCAACGTCGACCCAGCACGAGCCGTCGACGGTGTATTCGTGCCAATGGCTGTGCGCGCCGGCGGCATCGGCGTGGAATGCGTCTGAGATATCGGTGGAACGGAGGAACATGGAGATGGGGCCACCTTTGGGGACGGAGGCAGAGGCGGCGGAGTAGTTGAAGCCGTTCCATTGCCCGAGCAGGGCGCAGAGGTGGGGTGAGGCGGAGGCGGGGAATGACACCGTTGAGGTAGAGGAGGGAATATCGTATGCGTGGAAATCGAGGTGTTCTTTGTTGACTGGATAGTTGAGGATCTGGTCCATGTCGATGTTCTTTGCCTCTTCATTATCGTCGAAGGGGTAGTCTGGGAATTCCGTCTAGGAAAGTTCGATGAGAAGAATTACATGGGCAGCAAAAGCGAGTTAACCTGCTGCACGACGGACGGTTGCCACAGTCCCAGAGGCTCGTTCATATAATCAAACTTTCTGGGAGTCAGCCCAACCACGAAACTCAGCAGTACGTGAAAGACTGACGATACCATGCCCAAACAACTTGAATTGCTGGGTCAGATCCAGTTTCTGCTGCTGGAAGGTGGCTGGGAAAAGTAGTCAGATGCTGGAAACAAAAGAGAAGTGGGCAGATACATTTCAAAGTGTTCACCCGTTCTTCCACAGCCTCGATCACATATTTGATTCTGATTATAGAGTGGGTTAGCATCAGTTTGCGGGGTATGAAAAAGCCGCACGTTTCAGAAGCATCCCAGAGCTCATCTGGATGGAGAACTCGCGTTTGGGCGATCCGGAAAATCTCAAAGTCTCGCTGGAGAAGCAGGAACAGCAGCGGCATAATAAACTGCGGAATCATAGCTCGTTAGCATTATCGGCAGCATCTGCAAATCCACTCACCCGTTCGATCCTCCCCGGCCCCACGACAAGCTCGAGGGTGTCTCGCGCATCGATGTCGAAGCGGACGTCTTTCAGGTTGTCCCGCAGTCGGTTCTCCTCTGCCTCGACGTAGCTGCGGAACTTCTCCTGCAGCGACTCCGTGATGAAGCACGGCGCAATGGCGGATTCCAGGCTGGTGACACCCCGGTATACGAGATCCAGGTAGTCGTTGGCGTAGGCTCTGTTGGAAGGGAGGACACTCGGCATGATGGCGAACATCTTGGCTATCAGCTCCCGGATCTTAGTCTTGTAGATAACGATGCTTTGATGCCAGCCTATGGACCAAAACGCAATCCAGTGGCAGAGGCTGGGCAGGATCGATGGGTTGCCAGGCGGAAGGAGGAGGGCACACATACCTCCAATCCAGAGGTCGTGAAGCAGCGAAAATGTTCACTTCTCCTACCTGTTTATTCGTTGAATGACATCGAAAATAGCGAAGAGCAAGGGTTTACCGTCACGAAACCCGAGGAATCGTCATCGAACGCCTCGCTGATGGGCTGAAGCCGGACAACGTTGATATGGGTGAGGGCCCAAGCGTCTTCAGCGGCCTTGACCTTGTCGGCTTGCTCGCCCGTATGCGCCCATTTCTCCTGATAATAATCGCGCAGCGCCATCACAAAATGCCGCGTCTTGACGCTGGCCCGCCATCCCTGAGGAAAGGTCAAGCGATCGTCGTACACGGAAGGGCCCGGAAACATACCATCATCTTCCACAGCTGGTGGATGTCGGGATCGACTATCTTGTCGTGCGGACCTGCCATGGCCGTTATTTTGCGGTTTTTGCCGATTCTCCCTCTCACTCACCTGCCGTGACCGCGCTTATTACCCGGTCCTCTTCTCTTTGTACGACGCGCGACAACTCATCGCTAAAATGACGTGAGTACGGAGCACTGAGGAGAGGGACCAGCACCAACATAATCTGCCGCTTCTGGACCTCAAACTTGCGGGCGAATACGGCCATGTTCTTCTCCATTGCGGCGTCAGGATCAAGGTGCAGATCCTCTTTGAGATCAGCCAGGCTCGACGACGACTTGCCCCCGCCGAGACCAGCCCCAGATGAAGGATTCCCGGCGGTCTCCATGTCGTTCAGCTCCTTCAAAATCTTGTCGTTCTCCTGGCAGGCCTTCAAGCCGCCCTTGCTCTCCACGACCTTCATGATATCCTTCTGCTCCGGCGAGGTGAATTGCTGCAGGCAGGTATCTTAGATGCGTAGCATTACACGAAGGTGTCCGAACAACGCACCTGGAACATGCGCATCATGAGCTCCATCTTCTCATTCATCTCCCGCGTAGTCTTGTCGACGTCGCCCAGGGTCTTGTTGGCCGCATCGACGCCGAGTGCAGTGTGGATACTGAGCGCAAACTCAAATTCGCCCCGCCGCTGCGTGAAAAGCCCGCAAAACTTGACGAGGCGCCCTTCCCAAATGGGCCCCTTCAAGACCTTGACTGTGCACAATTCTATGAGTACGAAGAAATAGGGAAGGAAGAAACGACAAACCGACGAGTTTCTTCTTCGAGTATGTATCGCAAGCTGGGAGGGACGTCAGAAACAATTTGCGGAATGAGACCCGGACGCACCGTTAGCACAAGCTCTGATATCGTCTGACGTGCGCCTGATCAAAGTCTCCAGTCGACCTTTGATGGTACTCCCGTCTGGAGCGACCTTGTCGACATCCTGGGTGTTTCCTAGCCTGGAGAGTGTGAATATCGAGGAGCAATGAGACGCCGATGCTCACTGAACGAGAACGGCCATCATATCCCGCATCTCGACGTGCAGAGCGATTATCTGGACACCAGTCAGACGAGTCTGGAAGGAAACAATCGAAAAAAGCGCACCTTCTTGTCGTTCTCGCGTCGTTTGACTTCGAGAGCCCAGACAGCCTAAAGTGATGGTAATGAAAAGACGTTTTGGCGACGTCGAAAGACTTACCTGGAAAGTCATGACGGCAACTGAGGTGTTAAAATCATCAGGTTCTGAGTCTCTGGCACCAAGAAACACAAAGAGAAATACCTCCAACTAAATGATGGATCAGTATGGAGAGAGCGACGAAAATGGTGATGCATACTGAATGGATGAAGCTTGGCTACTTCCCCCAGCGCGTTCATAAGGACCTGGCTGCCCTCCATAAACGTGTTTACCCCTTCTTCGATTGCCTCGACACCTCCGACAGCCTCGACGACGACTGCCGTGACGCTGGCCGCGACGGCGATTTTTGCGGCCAAAGTAGCATCGGGTGGGTTGGCTTTCTTGACTGATACTGGCACCGTTTGTCCATTGCCAGTT
Source organism: Mycena olivaceomarginata (assembly GCA_029378375.1). Taxonomy (NCBI): domain Eukaryota; kingdom Fungi; phylum Basidiomycota; class Agaricomycetes; order Agaricales; family Mycenaceae; genus Mycena; species Mycena olivaceomarginata. The sequence continues at coordinate 87,290 of JARKIC010000485.1, read as the reverse complement.
GCAGGCCGCTGGTTGGAGTATTTAACTACTGCGGGAACCTGCTGCAGCGGTAAATCCGTGTCACTCATGTAGGGACGCGGAGCAGCCCATGGATAATCCGGGGTTCCATGAGGGGGCTGGTTATAAATGGGGTGTTGCGGTGGATTTACTGGGAAGGAGGAGCTGCTGGCCGATTTGGGGGGAAGCGGAGGTGGTTTGGCTTCTCCAATCAGAGGTGGGGGAGATTCGTCACTCCGAAGACTCTTTCGACTGAGCCGTTTGAGCAGACGAGGAAGTGGCATCTAGGCGGAGCGCAGCAAGGGTCCATAGTCTAATCCGAGTGGTCATAGACGGCCTCCGCATCATTTGAACCCTTTCCACGAAAATCAATTTCGTCAGATGCGCCGACAAGCGGTGTCAAATTTATGTTTCTTCCCGGGCCCCGAGCATGCAGTTCTCCCCGTAGAGCGGCAGTAAAGCTCCAGGGCTTCGAAAACAAAAGAAAGACGCTGATAACGCTTTAAAACGAGTTGCTTGACGTTGCTCAAAGGTAGCGGTGGAGAATCGTTCACTGGCGCGGAATAACTCAGAAGAGGAGACTTGGGGAATTGTGAAAACCAGCTGAATGAGCTTGGAACCTCGAGCAGCACTAGTGAGCAAGAGTTGGTGGGTATGTAGAAAACCAGTCGCGGAAAATGCCGAGTCAATTCTGATGCGGCTGACCACGGTCACGTCCCCACACCTTTCTTTCCGCTACCACACCATCGAATATGTCTTAAACCCTCAGCCTCATTCTCTGCTTCCTTGCCTTCATCTGTGGCCAGCTCTTCCATGCATATTGCACGAGCATCCACCACATCAAGATCGAATCCGTTGTCACCGTCGTCCCCGTCGACGCTGGATTCAGTCTCAAGACTCTCATTGCGATAGTCCTGTCTGTGCTCATCGTACACGACCTCGCCCTTCTCCTTGTCCTGCGACACGTCTACAGAACTGCGAAGTATCGGCCCAAGATTAGCCTCAAGACCCTCCTGGGCCCCGCGGCGGTGGCGACTGCCGCGAGCGCTCGACACACCGAGCCTAGGTTGCTTCTCCTCCCTCCGACACCTCCCAATGTGCCACCTGTTATGTCCAATGGTTTCCGGCTTCCACGACTCGCCTCCACCGTTCCCAGGGCATTCTGGGTTTGGCGTGTCGCGATTCCTGGTCGACCCCAGTTGCTTTTCCTGCTCCCTCCCGTGCCTCTACATTCCCCTCAGCCCGCTCGTATCGCCTTCAAACTTCCGCGAATCGTCTTCTCTGTTCCCAGGCCGTTCTGGCGTTGGCGCGCCTCATACTATAGGCCTCCAATCACTGCTTCCGTCCCGAGAGCAGTTCTTCCCCTCATCGAATCCCCCGCGGCGCTGGCGCTGGTCACCAAACGGGTCTCGAATCAACTGCCGTTCGTCTCGCTTATCACAGGCGGTCGGACTAGAATACACGACTTCAAGCCATTATTCGTTCGCCTTGACAGTCTCGGTAATACAGGATCGCGTACGACCGCTCTCAAACTCGAACCCAGCAACAAACCTCTCAGCATCTGCAGCGCTAGCATCGAGGAGGATAAAGAGGAAGTCAGGATACCTGCGTCGGCTCGCAGCCCGAAAAGGATTTGAAACTCGACGCGCACGCGCTAGTCTTCCTAGCCAGCGGTCGGCATTTTCACGTCCCCTTCCTTCGCCACGCCGCTGACGCTGCTCCTGTGCGGAAGCTTCAGCTCAAGGTCCACGACGAGCCGTCCTATGCGAGTATCGAGGAGGTCCCCGAAGATGTCGGGAAGGCCGAAACCGTAGAGAAAACCCCCGACGCCGCCGAAGAAATAAAGAAGGTCGGCAAGGCCGCCAAGAAGGTCGTGACGGTCGTGCAGGAGAACCAGGTCGAGAAAATCGTCGCGGCCGTCGAGGCTGCGGAAGATACCATCCAGACCGTCGTCGTCGCAGAAATCTCCAGCCCCACAAGCTGCGAAGAAAAGGAGAAGATCGAAGTCGAGAAGAAAGTCGAGCTCGACCACTCCGCGGTCGATAAAGTTGAAGCCGTTGGAGAGGCTACCGTCACGCAAAACGCCGTAGCAATCATCAGCCCTGCAAGGTCCGAAGAGAAGAAGGTCAAGGTCGTCGCCGAAGACAACTCTGACACTCCACCCTACGAATACCTAAACGACCTCCCTTCGTACGAAGAGTTCGTCAATGGAGCCCCGCCGGAACCCCTGTTTAAGCAAAAGAGCTTCGAGGTTGATTATGGTATGCGCCATTTCTTACTTGACTTCCTCATCCCTTAATTGACGATGTTAATGCAGCTGTCCGGAGGCCTCCGCCACTTGCCTGCTGGAGATCTCGCATCGGAGCCACGCCTCGTAACGGCCGAGTGTCTCAGCACCATCTCCTCGCCCGTCTTTCCCTCCGCGTCGCCACCTCTGGCGCGGAGTCAATACGAGGCTAGATTTATCACCAGCCCCGCCCCTCTGATTCTGTTCGCCCCTACCGCTCCTTCACCATACACTCCTTCGTCCACCACATACACTAAACCAAAGCAGGGAGCGGATGAGGATGGGGAGACTTGCTGCCGGACCGAAGACGCCTGGACGTCGACACGCCTCGCCATCGCCATCGCCACTCGACGTGGACGCACGTAGTTTGACCCTGGCTTCCTGTTTCGGTTTGGTGAAGTGGGAATGAAGGGATACATGGAGTGGGAATGGGGGGACGGCCAAGGATGGGCGGCGCGTTCCTCTCTTTCTCATTATTATTCTCATTTATGCGTGTATTATGTTGCCTCTGTATCTTAGATCTCAGTGCTTGCAACGATTGGAATATTTGTACCTTTTCGTTTCTGTGAGTAAGGCCGAACAAGTCCAATCCAATTGTAGCCTTCGTCCGCATCGGTCTTACTCAAGCACGTCTTGGTCTTCCTGGCACAATTTTCTCGCGTCCTTCTGAGTAGTTTCCTTCTAATTCTCGTGCTTCGTGGATCGGGCCTGGCTTCGGTGATACGCGGCGGCGGCAGCACCAAATAGTACTGATCATGTGATCGCGAATTGGGTTTTCTCCTCTTTCTTCCGTCAACGTCCACCTGCCACCAGCTATTCAAGTGACCGAGGGTACCCATGTGAGTGGCAGAGATTCAACCGAAATTAATACCGCAGGACGTTGCTAGCTTGTCGTTGACTCGCCGGCGAGACCACTTGCCACAAGGGCTCAGGGGGTGGCATGCTGGTCCTCCTCCTGCCAAGATTCTACCGAAATTATTGAAGACCTCCGCCGGTGCTTGGCATTATTTCTGCCCCCGTGTTATCAGCCAATTTGGAGCTGCGCCCCCGCCTCGCTGGAGTTGACGCTTCGATTGTGGAACTCAAGCTGCGTCTGAAGGCGCTCGAAGATATCCGGTCCTCGGCCTTCCACGCGAAATTACATTCGAAATCTTTCTCCGATGCCTTCCCCCGGTTCCCGAACTCGAAAAAAAGTGCTGCCTTTACATATTGCGTTGTTCTTGTTCTCGACTGGTCGAGACCTAGAACGCGTCGCATTTGACTATTTGGAACCGGAATTGGTAGGAATAACACGAGCGGACTGAGAAATGAATTGAATCTGGCGACCACGTTTCGAGTTCCCTTACACGGACACCTCTCCCGCTCAAGTACACGTCGCGCGACCCCTGAATTTTTGGAGTCCATACTCAAAGACGGCCCAAATTGTGCACAGGCTCCGCTACTTCTGCTGCAGATTTGCCGATCGTGGAGGCGCATCGCAGTCTCGACGCCTCGACTATGGGTCTATCTGCACCTGGACCTCTTGGAGGTTCCCAGAGCGATGGAGGTCATTGACCTTGAATAATTCATAACGGAATGGTTCTATCGAGCTGCGTCATGTCCACTTTCCCTCAGCATACTTGGCGATATGGCAATGGAAGCATCCAAATTGAAGACGACAAGCGCTGTTCTCCGTCGCTACGGGCTCCAACTCCAAATTCTATGCCTTCAGCTGGAACGGGGTCATTTCACACAACTCGCAGGCATCAGGCCCTTCCCAATACTCCAGAACCTTGTCATAGCACTTCCTTACCTCGACAGTGCGAACGGAGGATGGCCTATGGGAATAGGTATTTTATATTATTTTCCCCGGCCCCTCAACTTCGTCGGCTCTCTTATACTGAAACCGCAAAACCCTGGACGTTTCGACTTCCATACAGCTCGTTATCCGAATTCACTTGTGATAGTTTTTTTTCTATCTTTTAAAGAGCGCCTCGTTCCTCACGGAGCATGTTCGGTCGAGAGGCCTAGGGATCGGGGTGACCTGTTCCTTCACTCAGACCCCGTCACTCATAGCCATCTCCGGACTCTGCGGCTTATCAGCCGCAACTCTGCCCATTCCATCCGCCTTCTTCGTGCGTCTTCCCTGCAAGATGTTCATCTTTCGCTGAACCCTACTGACGCCGATGAAGCCGCTGGCGTTTCCTATTTTCTCACTCACTCAACGTCTTTGCGACACTTTTCCACGGGCTGGCTTCCAACACTTTCCATTGAATGGTTCTGCACGGCGATGCCGAACCTGACAAGTATTCAGGTTTCTGACCCTCGACAGGATCTTTTGCTCAACCTCTTTTCGCGGTTGGACCGCGCTCAGCATTCAGGATTGCTTCCCCACTTGCGATCCCTTGCATTATTACGCTGCTCTGTGCATATAAATGCATCTTGAAGTCCTCGCATCAAAATATTCCCAGCGAAAAAGGCTCCAGCCCTGAATCGTTTCGGTACACTGGGTTCTTACCTGAGAACGCATCGCCCGATGAAACCGTGGTCACTACTTTTCGGGGGCTCGTCCAAAGAGGAATGGAAATCCATATCGGACTTGCGTGGGAGAACTATATCTGAGTAGATGCATTCAGCATTGTACGCGTCCTGTAGAAGACTTTTTCTGACGTCGACCGATCGGATGGATGCCTTGGCTCGTGAGTCGCGGCGTAAGTATCCGGTGAATAATCGGTGTCTGTCTCCGCTCGGCTTTTCGGACTTGAGATCCACCACAGTCCACCAGGCACGACATGCAGTCGCAACGTGCATGCTTGACGGCATATAGATCTTGAACAAGCGGATTTCATGAAATTTTCTCGGTCTTGAAATTGACCCCAGGTGACCCGGTATGTTTTCAGCCTGAATATAAACTTTCACATGCGTGTATTTTTTTTCCCAAGACTGAACCGTCCAAGTGGGGTCGTGGACGAGAACTCAGTGGTAATATACCAGCACACCGGATTATCTCACCTGCCTGCCGGGCACCATGCCCCCAAAGTGTGTGACCACAGTCTAGCCTCGCCGTCGGATCGTTAAATACTTACCGTGATTGGGAGGGCGACTGATCCCCCATCTATCTACTTTTTCATCTTGCAATTTTCGATCCATGCTCCAAGAATTCGACCCCTTCAACCCGGACCCAAACTCTGAGTCCTACCTTCCTGACGCTGAGAGCCCTGGTCGGTCCAAATCAAGATTTTGGATCCACGGCTACAGTATGTTTCTTCTTTGTCATTATAATCCCATGGCAGTAATCGACGTGCAAAGATTTGAAGCCGAGACGCACAAAGAGAAATGGACTCCGAGTACGAACGGAGGACATTCACGAAGCTGGTGTGGCACAGTATTTGGATGTGGACCAGACGACGGAATCGACGGACCCCGGAGAGGTGCGCGTCTCATCGGCGGCCTCGCTCACCCCTTGCTAATTTAATTAATATTGTAGGCTCCCTTTGTACTGGTAGCTTGGGATGCCTATTTGGCGCGAATAGCTGAAGACGACGAGAACTGCCACAGGACTGGCGAGACCATGTCGGACCCGGGGCACGAGCCGATAAGCAGCGAAAATTCTTCCCAATTTTCTGGCAGTCCACGGAAGTGGTTTAAGTTCCAATGACTGTGACCAGCGCCACGGCTGTGGCTAGATACCATACTCCCAGCATGATTTATACCCTAGATTTAAATTTCTGACGGTAGGAAGTACTGGAGTCGATTGTAATTGTGAAATGTACAGCCCAGGAGGCATAGAAATATTAAAGTGTTGTCCAATACAATTCGACGGATCTGTTGCATTTCTTGGGGTCTCGATTCTTCTGCTTCGATTGCGCAAATATTCAGCTTTTATGTGCAAGTTCATGCTAATTGAACCGTGGCCAGCTCCCATTTTTTGTAAGCAACGTGGGACGTTCAAATGGGCCTTGTGCTAACCAGAAAGCAAACGGGTTGAAATACTGGTACAGACAACGCAGTCCGGGGTCAGCGGCAAAGGAATTAGGGTCGTTCACAATAGCCCTTTTTCACGTCCTTTTTCGTGCCCTTTTCGCCATTCTCTTCGTTTTTTGCCCGGTTTTTTTTTCCTTTTTCAATTAGAAGTACAAAAAGGGTAGAAAAGCGAAAAAAAAAAACGGGGTCCTACATCCAATTCTGGGGGAAATGAAAACGAAAGGGCGTGAACAGGGTATGAAAAAGGGCTACTGTGAACACCCCGGTCTGGGGCTCCCTTTTTCCACCCTTTTTCGTGTCCTTTTTGCCTCCTTTCACCCATTTCATGCAGTTTGGGTGCTCCTATTGTTCCTCAAAGGTCATATTCCATCTCAAATGTTCAAAAAGGACAGGGGTGATTTTTTTCTGGATTTTATAACACACTATCTGCCAAACACAAAAAGGGTGCAAAAAGGCCAACTGTGAACAATCCTAATGGCAAAAAGGGCAAAAAAAGGGTGTGAAAAAGGGTGCGAAAAAGGGCCACTGTGAACAACCCTATTGTATGATAGGATAGTATATCGGATGTAGTTCAGCGGGGATGTCCAGTCTGTCCACTCCTGCAGCGTGTCGTCGGTGACTGCAAGCGACGAGGACGGCAGCTCGGCACGGCCAGGGATGTGTCGACGGCGCCATACTCACAGTCAGACTCGTCGGGTAAGTTGTCCAAGGTCCGCAATGAAAGAGTGAGAGAGGACACGAGTACATCGTACGAGATATAGTGGGAAGATAGGTTAGTTGGGAAGATAGGTTAGTAATGAGATAAAATGCATTTAAATCGTCTTCCTCCACAGGACTTCGATGAAGAAGCTGAAGTCCCAGCACGCCCCGACTGCAGCTCCGATGCAAAGGCGGGCAGTTCGTCGTCGACTCTACGAATTCGCAGGTATTCACGCTATACTTAATGGCTTCTTCACGGCTCTGCCAATCCAAGTGGGTATCATGAGGTTGAGGCGACGTCGACACCTTTGAGATTGGAATAACCTGTGTATTGCGGTCCATGAATCGATTCCTTGAGAGAAAAAACACTCAAAATTGACTTTTCACTCTAGAATGGCCGTCCTAGATTGGTACCAAAGCTTTTGAACCTGGAATTCGTCAATCTTCAGGCGACTATGGATCGATATCGAATCGTCGATCGACTTTCTCACGGTTCAAAGTCCGTTGAATATTCAGCATTCGGGTCAGGCCTTGGCCGCCCTCGTTTCCCGAATCAGTGTTGCACCGTCTGTCATCTAGAGCTCAGGAAAACCCCTAATGCATTCGCCCCCCCGGCCGCAGCCGTACAAAATCCAGGCACAGACCATCTATAGCTATTCTAGCTTCAAAATACTGTACTGCTGCTCGGTAGTCACTAGTCAGTTCGTTACATTACAGGTATAATGATACACCCCACTCCCGCTCTCCATCCCCATTCCTCGCCACCTCATGCCTGCTGCGCTCCCTCCTCTACTCGGTAGCATAGTACAGGATTGGATACAAAGTCGGACGGCGATATCGATACAAACAACAACTTGAAATTCGGGAACGTTGCGTTCACAGCAGGCGGACGCCCGCGTCAGCCCGTGTCGATGTCGAGCGCGAAATCGAACGTGAGGGGGAAGTGCTCGGGGTTTTCGACGAGGTCGCGCAGGATGCGGCGCGAGTTGAGGCTATGAAAACGCGGAGAAATGAGCGAAGTGCGATGGGCGCGAAACGAAACGAAATGAAGGTTAGATGGATGGATGGATGGATGGATCTGTAACAGCGAACGACAATGGGCTGAAGGGCTGACGCACATGCTCAGGAACGAGTTCACGTAACCTGGGGTAAAGCATTCAATTAGATACGTACTCGAAATGAACGCGGGAAGGATGAAGGAGAACGCACAGTTGCTGAGGAGAATGTAAGGAACGAGAAACGTCCCATTGCTGGGACAAACGAGGAACTGTCGGAGGATGAGGTGATAAATTATTCGCGCGACAGGGAAAAGGGAAAGAGCGGACCAGGACGAGGAAGGCTGTCGCATCCAGACTGTCGAATATTTAATTCCTTGCAGTACGGAGGAAGAGAAATAAATTGCGGCAACGCACCTCGTCAGCAGCCCGACATTGACCACCAGAACCGTTAACGTCGTGAGGAGGGCGCCAAGGCTGTTGGTTTCTAGACGTCAGGATTGCATTCTGGATTTCTGAGCAGAAAACGAGACGTCCACGCACCGGCATCCATCCTGATCTCCGCCGTTGACACACCCTTGCTGCTCTTCTTTACCCGCTTCCGCAGTGGCGACCGTCGACGCCGGCCCCGAGCCCACACGCCACGATCCCGCGAGGCTTGTGATACCCGTCAGCAAACTCCCCCGTCTCGAGCCCCCGCGAGGCGTCGGCGGCTCTGCGGTGCTGCTCCGTGTTCCTTCCTCCGTCGCGGCTACGGGAGATAACGGAGGGCTGGCGATGGGCTCGCGCCGCCGACCGAGCGCGAACGAGAACAGCTTCCCGCCCTTCAGGCGGTGACGGTGAAAGAGCCACACCTGCGCGCTCGCAATGAGCAGGTCGCACGTTACCGTGGACGCAAGGATGATTCCGGCGGCGAGCTGTGGCGTCGGATTAGGTTAGGTTAGTTAGGTACATAGCGTGTAGTGGTATTAACGGGAGCCGTACATTGCTCACGCGCGTCTCGTCCCACCGCGGGTTGCGGATTCTGGCGCAAGAAAAAGTCAGAATTGAGGCATAGAGAAAGCAAGCAGACATACGTTTTGACGGTCATGGCTGAAAAATAAAAGAAAAAGGTTAGGGGAGCGAAAAGGTTATCACGGAATAAAGCGCGCCTATTCCGCTTCCTGTTTTCCAGACACGAATTAGAGATTTGAGTTTTCGAGCGGCGAGAAAACACACACCGAGCGCTATGAACGCGAGAGAAACCTGGTTCATCGTTAAATCAAAAGCACCGTAGTGAAGTTGGAAGGAACACACTATTGAGGTCGTAAGGTGGGCGTTACCGGCGCTCACTGCTCTGCAAGTTATTGACAAGTTGACGACGAAAGCAAAGTACGAACATCGCCAGACACGATATGCGTAAATCCTGCCAAGAAATATATTAGCCCCAGGATTAATATGCGACGAACGCCCACAGACATTTGAACCGTGAAAGCAACCACGGACTGTTCAAGCAAATTTAGAGCCTTGAATATAAAGAAACTCCCGTAATACTGACCGTCACGGCCATAGAAGCCTTACACCGAAGTATGAGCTTCCCTTTAATAGAAAATAAAAATAGGGACCCTACACTGAATGGTCTGGCAAACGCCGAAATTAATCGGGCGAACGGGCCTCGTATCGCGAGAAAAACCCACCTGGAAACGTATTGCAGGGCAGATTCGTCACCACGCAAGCGGATGGTGTAGTCGTAGATCGACGTGAAGGCAAGGAAAACTTGGAACGTGTCGAGGAATCTGAGCGAATCGAGTCTGAGTTCGGGCCCAAATCAAAAGGAGTGGAGTGTACAAGAGCAGAGCAACCTTTCGAAGAGCGTGGGCCCAAAATAAGCAAAGAGAACGAAATAGTCCGAGAAACGCCGCGTACGATGATCCTCATATGTCGTGGGTCGGTCATATATGTGCGGTAGTATGCGTATGCCTGACCGAGGGTGATGCCGTAGAATCTGGAGACGCGTCAAAAAAGACCCAGAAAGGAGCTGGACGCGTACATCATCGCGAGCACAACGCCGACGAAGTGCGCCGCGAGAAGGGGCTCGGACGCTGGAGAGGGCATCGGGGAGCAGGAAGAGGGAAGAAGCAAAGCGAAGAAAATCACGACGCGCGCGCCTCATTTCAGCGAAGCCGCCTTCAAACGGCGCCGTCAGACGCCACGTTCCCATTCAGGAAGGTTTACTCCCAGTTGTGCCGCGGACGAAAAGTGGCGCAGGAAGCGAATGGTCCGATTTTGGCAGCTTCGCATCCTTGGTTGTCTTTTCTTTCTTCCCAGCAATTTTCTCTGCTCCTCGTCCCCATGCCTCCTGACAATTGACAGCGCACATTTGACCGTAAATTCGGACCGACCAATGGCGAATTGGACCTGCTGATTCCAACGCGGTTCTCTGCAGGGCCTGGACCCACGCAAAGGTTCTTGCGGGAAGCCAAGGCCAAATGTACCTGTATCCGACGTCTTTGACAGATAGCTTCGACCGTCGCACCATCGGGCCAACCTCCGAGCAGGGTCCGACGCGCTTGTTAATTAACGATGGCTTCAAACAGCGCGCTCGAGTCCGTGAATATTGGAGCGTTGCAAGCTGATAGGCTCATCGTTCCACCTGTATAGATGACAGAGAAGTGCTCCTAACCAGAGAGCGCTGTTCAGCAAACAACAGAAGGTGAACCCTACACGCCCTGATAGGATATATGAAATCGTTGACTTTGAAGGGCTTCATCGCGAGTGAATGACACAAATGACGCAGGAAATTGAAGCGGCAAGCCTCGTGTTGACTACGTGTGTACGTCAAAGCGCGCAAATAGCACTCGACTTGATATTTTAGTAGCATCCAAGGCGTAGGATTTCTGTCAAGGTCAGTTGAGGATCATGGGCCAGCAGCCGCCACAGATGAAATGGGGGGAACCGTCGGACGTCGCGAGTCGATTCAATTTGTGTGTTCGCATGCCAGAAAGAAGTCGATAGATGCCGAGGCAACCCATGGACGATTCAATCCGAGAATTGAGCGATTTACCGGGCATATGGGCCAAACCTGGGAAGACATGGACGTCGAGAGAAAGAAGAAATTGATCTGAACAATTCGCAATGTTGCAGCCGAGCCCGACTGGCCCCGATTCAGACTCCGACCTGTTCCGACGTTGTACTTCGCCCTCCAACGCAAGAAAAATTTGGACGGTTGCCTGGATTAATGATGCTGGCTCAAAGCGGTGTCGACTCCAACAATTACATTACAAGGTTTTTTTCGACAGAATATACCCTTCAACTTCGCCGACTACGAGATGCGACTACATAAATAAATTTATTTCCCTCCCCAGGCATCGTAAACCGGTGGCCATGACTTGCCCTCGAGCTTTTTTATATTCAATCCGGTCAGATCCAGCCCATTCATCGTGCGGAGGTTCAACGCTATTTCCTCTCCTTCACGGGTTCCTTCAAATCGCGTGTACACTGCAACACCACAGGTCTTGCAATATCTAGTGCAAATGCAGGCCTCAGGTTAGACTCCGACGACAAGGATCTACCGAGTGACAGCTTACACATGGAGCGACTGTTTCGTTGCGAACGTATACTCGACCGCTGAATCTAAGCCTTTGAAGTTTACCGTGGTCGTCTTCGGCTATATCCACAGCGCGCCGTCCTAAGCATTTCTTCCTTTTCAGAATACTATCCGCCGCGAAATCCTAGACTTACCCTCCGGCAAATGCTGCAATTGTACGATGCAGCTTTGGATATTTTCTCGGGGCTCAATAGTGTGTATGTCACTGCGCCGCAATGACAATTGCCGTTATACACCGTCGTTCCTTCTGCGACAGACCCTGCAGCTACCGCCTCGGGGACTTGATACGGAGGCTCCAGGATGGCCCCGTCGAGAACGTTTAATACCAAGGAATCGAAGTCGACGTCTTCGAGCGTTCGAATCTATAACATCGTCGGTGAGTTGCAGTGTTGCATTTCATGTTCACCGTCGTACGTTGATTGCCATTTCAGGACCAGGGACGGTGGAGTGAGGCAGGCGGGCCCTCATAACAGACGTTCCGCAGGTTGGACAAAACTGGAGTTTCGTTCAGCTTCGTTCGATTTCGTGCCCAGTCTTCGAGGGATTTTTGAACTACCTTGTGCGCTACCATCTTCTTTCCAAACAGATATGTTTTCAACGTCGTGTTCTCGTCCCCTTCCACGACAGTGAACTGGTCGCGGTCTGGGAGCGCCAACAGATATCCGTTCTGACAGAGTTCGTCGTGAGCTCGTAGCGCATGTGGATGCTCAGCATACCTTCGAGCAGATGCTACAGGTGCATTCAATCGCTGCCTTCAACTCCGGTGCCTTCACTTTGAACTTAAAGGCACCACAGTGGCAGTTACCTCGATACTCGACGAGCTGCGGCGTTTCAGACATGGACAAGGAAATCTTCTTGACTGATACTGATCTCTGGCTCTTTTATACCGGCAGTGGCGCGTGGCTTTCCCCGCGATACTAATCTCAATACAAACAAAGATTCAGAGCAGATGTGCCAAAAACGGAGTTTAAAAGGCTTCGGACAGACGGACACACGCTATTTTATAAAGAGAAAGTGACTCAGAACCGACGTTACGACAGGGCTCCTAAATTGGGAGTTGGCGAACTGATACGACGCGAATCAATCTTTGCTCGCCGATCTCAATTCAAAGGTTGTGTGAATCGCACTCAAACCGCGGGTAATTATGGGTCGCGGATTGACGTGACATGCACGTGACCGTGTTTCGCAGCCGAAAATTAACTACCGCGGTTCAGAATGCAATGCCCCCATTTATATTCGCAAGAATGTAGTAAAAGTTGGTGCGATGTGAGCTTTCATGTATTCAAAGTTTGCAGCTCTTCCCGCACAACCTTGTTCGCGAACTATAATCATCTTGCCCATTTTCTTTGTCAGTCTGCGCTCGGTCTACGCACCGCTTGATATTTTCCCTTACATCCTGAGCATGTAAGTTAAACATTGCAGCCTAATGGCCGTTACTTACATCCGTCCAGCCATCTACCCTTCGTTTTGTACATTTCATTTAGTTTCGCACTCGAGACTACATAAATACGGTGTTGGAAATTATCACTCGGGATTCAACTGCACTAAATTTGACCCTCTAAGGCGTAAGGGATCGGTCTCGTTAACCTGGCAGCACGCAAATTGAAAGTTGAACTTTTCAGTTGAACCACATCATAACTCCATTCGGTCACCGGTTCACTCGGAGTAAATTGCCGGCACTTGCTTCAAACGACAACATCCACCCAAACCAGTCCCAGATGGCAGCACAAAAAGTCCCGACCCTCTACATCCGTGCCTCCAACTCCGTAACATACGCCTACCGCACCATCAACCCCACAAACTCGACATCTCTCCCGTTACTCATGCACATCCACTTTCGCGCAAACATGGACTTCTGGGACCCCCTCCTCCTCAACGCCCTCGCCGCCTCCCGCCCCGTCATCATCTTCGACCAGTGCGGCGTCGGGCGCTCCTCCGGCGCCGTGCCCCCCACCTACCAAGGCTGGGCGGACTCCCTCCTCGCCTTCGCCGACGCGCTCGAGCTGCGGTCATTCGACCTGCTGGGCTTCTCGATGGGCGGGCGCTGCGTACAGCTCGTGGCGCTGACGCGTCCGGACCGCGTGCGCACTCTCATCCTCGCGGGGACGGACTGCAGCGCGCCCCAAGATGGGCGCGCGCGGGTCGCGCCGCCGGCGGAGCCGCTGCAGCGCCTTGCGGGTGCGGGCGCGGGAGAAGCCGCTGCGAAGGACGCGGTGGCGTTCTCGTTTTTCTGGCAAGACACGCAGGGGCAGCGCGCGGCGGACGCATACTGGGCGCGTGTCCACCAACGAGACGTCCCTGGTGAGGAGCGGAATCTAACTTTATTGGACCGCGACGGGGGCGCAAAGCAGCAGATTGCCGCGAGCGTCGCGTGGAAAGGGGCTAGCGGTCCTGGTTTGTCGTGGGATCGGTTGCATGAGTTGAAGGATATGCCGGTGTTGGTGCTGCTGGGCGAAGACGACGCGCTAATTCCGACGCCTTGGGGTCGGCATTTGGCTGAGCGGATCCCGGGAGCGGAGGTCAAAGTCTACCCGGGCACTGGACACGGCTTTATTTGGCAGAATGCGGAAGAGGTCGCGAGAGATGTCCATTCGTTTGTCGCGCGCGCAACAAATGCGGCGACGAAGCTTTGAGCTTTCCTTCAGAGTAGTTAGTATTAAAATTGTGTCTTGCTTCGTATTCTGGATGCACTTTGAACTACAGACATGTTCAGCGAGAATAACCTTAAACCTTTGAAAATGTTGGCGAGTTTCGTATTGCTTCCGCAAATCAATACGGTTCAACCTTTAATTTTACGCTCCTGGAAATCGCCCTGCTTTTGTTGCTCATTTATACCGTTGGGAAACGTTGACGCCTTATCTCGCATTATCCCTTATTCATAAACCAAGAGCGGAAATGCAGCAGATGAATGAATACAACAAGGAAGATACGTAACATACCAATCGACTCAATAATCAGTCTTGAAACACGCGAATTTGTGCCCGTTCTTCCAATGCCACGCCTGGCACTTCTCACCGCAATACCTCACCGTCTTGCACTTCGAGCACCACATCTCCGCTTCTTCCCCGCACATATCCCCGCCGCAGACATCGTCCACCTGCCCTATGAGATACCCGCGCGTCGAGTCGAGGAAGTGCGACCCCGGCATCGAGTCAATTCCCTGCAAGACCCCCAACAGACGTTCCATCTCCGCGCGCTGCAACGCGAACTCCCTCGCCCTGTCCGGCGCCAGGGCGTTGTTATCATTAATGGACTCGAGCAAGGACTGAACGGCGCTCGCGAGCGCCGTCCAAATGCCTGCGTCGACGCACGCCTTGCCGTCGTCCCCGTCCTTGGGGTCGCACCAGAACAGCGTGTGGATAATGAGCGTACAGTGGTGGCCGGGCCCTGAGGGCCGTTTCCAGGTCGTGCCCTGAACGAACGCGTTCGCGACGATGTTGGGGATGCCCTTTGACGCGGTAGGGCTGCGGAGGAATTTGTGGAAGTACGGGTTTTTCTTGGGGTCGGGGAGGAGGCTGAGGATCTGGATGGCGGTGGAGAGGGCTTGGCGCTGGGTTGCGTGGGAGAGGCGCCGGAGAGCAGAGGCGAGTGCGGGGAGGTGCGCCGAGGCGAAGACGGACCAGAAGATGGAGGTAACTTGTGAGGGGAGGATGAACATTGCGGGGATCTGGGGAGTGGTTCAGTCACATATGGCGCTCGGAGAAAGGAAGGTTGAGGGGGAGAGGTAAACGCGCAAACCAGCCATGCTCACCTGTGCCTGTACCTCCCTCTGCTCGACCTCAGAGAGGTCGGTATCGACTGGGAGCGGCGAATCAGCCAACAGACGCGCGTTGGACGCGAGCTCTTTGGCCAGTGGGACGACCTCGGGCATGAATTCGGATAAGGTGTATTGGCGGCCGTTGACGGTGACGGTGTTCGATTTCGCAGGAGGCATCGTGGATTGGAAGAAAAGGACGGAGGTTGGACGGAGGCGAGATGTAATTTCAAATTTGATGGCCATCAACACCAACCTCTCGCGGTTCTGATGCTGTTCCTTTAAAAGTTCAACGTCGAACGCGAGCTACTTACGACGGCCTGTTCGACCTTTCTATCTTCCAATTCTCAAGGGTTCAAATGACCACTGAGGAGAGCTGAAAACAAGTTGAACCGTCACTGCTGGCTTGACAAAAATTCAATTGAACTTTCCATGCCCATATCCCTCTCACTATCATATTACATCAGTTTCGGCCAACTTGATTATATCACGCGAATTATTCCGCTCCGCATTCCGTCATTATGTCGCTGCAAACCTTTTTCGAGTGGATACATCACAACCGTCGGACTTCGTCACTATACACGCTGAACCAGTCAAATTAGACCCTTTATTTCCACCATATTTCTTAGGCACAGAGGAAATAAAGGCAGGATTACAAAAAAGAAAAAACCAACTCAACTTGAACCGGTCATAACTGAGCGCAAAGTTCCGAGGCAAACCATACATAGACACCATTAGACCTATTTAATCGGAGCCTTCTGACGCAAGTGAAATATGGATTGAGTGATATCATGTACCGCAATATTACTATAGTCTCCCTATTTCTCCCTATTTATAAAATTAAGCCTGTCCGTCCGTCTGAAGCTTTTTAAACTCCGATTTTAATCTATCATTCCGGCAGAAGTGCGAGCCGGCGCGAAGCGCCGGCGAGCGCTTGTAGTATTAACAATAGCAGGAGATGTCTGTTACGGAAGGAGTGCGTCGAGGAAGGCGCATGCGGCGAGCCCGGGCTTCGATATCTCAACCAGCCCGAGAGTATGGTATGACATTAGCGAGGAAATTTCATTCCGAGTCGCGCTCAGACCACGAAATCGACGTCGTTGGCCAGGACGAGGCTAAAGTAAGTATCATTCCGTTTGTTCAAGTTGAAGAAGTCAATGGGCATCTCGGAGCTGGCCAACCTTAAATCCGATAGATGAGGCAAATGAACCATGGCGTATGCATCCTCCATGGTGCTCAAAAATAAAATACAGATCCCTCGGAGAAGACAGCGGGGGCATTAATATTGATAATTATAAGTTGAACCACGCATGTCCAACGTTTGGATCGCGTTTCTTCCCACTGCCTTCCTATCAACGCCGATAGCTAGTGTAGTTCTTCTGCCCAAGTGCCAGTCTTAGGTTGAATTCTTGATTGAATATATATCTCTGCCAGGGGCGTTCCCACGTTGTCGGGTTCATTCAGGAGCTATTTTTGGTGGATAATTTTAGGATGCGAATTGCGCACCCTACTGATAGTGCTATCCTTTTTGCTTAATTATCAGGGTGACTTCAGCAATGGTCTTCAATTGACTCCTCAATCGACTGCTCCAGAAGCATTCAACGCGTCAACAGCGTGAACTTAACATGCGTGCGAAGGGCGTGATGGGATCTTTCGGATCTTTCCGGCCGTATGTTTTCCCATAGGGCGCAGTGTCAGCCGATTCTTTTGTTTTCTTCGTCCTTCTTCCTCCCGCAAAAAGCAAGCAGAGCCGTAAGACCTTAGGCTAACGCTGCCATGAAATCCACTCTCGTCGTCCTCGCGTCTATCGTCGGCCTCGCCGCCGCCCAGCTCACCATTGTCACGCCACCGTACGTATCTTTTACGCTGCGCTGACCGCCACGACTGAATCCTTATTTTAGGCCGCCAGGTGCGAATTGTCCATCTGTATGTCTTTTTGCAGGCAATTGAAGTCTGTGCAGTGCAATGCCAGCCCTCGCTGCTTTCCTGGTCCGGAGGGTCGCGTAGGTCGTTTTTACCTCTGCTACGGTAGTCATGGCTGACCCCTTTGATAGCGCCTTACATCGTCGGGTCAGCGCCCCGTCTGTCCCCACTCTAGCGTAGCTGACCCACTTCCAGCGTCGTTGACACCACCAACCCCGACACCCCGGTCATCCAATGGACGGACCTGACCAACACCTCCATCACCTGGGTTGCGACCACACCCCCCGGCACCAGCCTCCTCTTTACCATCAAGGACAGCACCGGCAGCCCGCAGAACTCCGCCCCCGTCATTGAGGCTCAGGGTGGTACGTGCCCTCTTGTCCTCCTCTCCCTCCGCCTCGCTGATCGCATACAGGCTCGACCAGCTGCCTCTCCACCTCGCCGTCCGGCACCGTCTCGGGCTCCGCCTCTGGTAGCCAGACCTCCAAGCCCGTCTCCACCTCCGTCTCCGTGACTAAGACGACCAGCATCAGCGTCGTGGGCACTCCATCCGCCAGCGTCGTGAGCACTCCATCCGCCACGACGCCCTCGCCCTCGTCCACCGCGCCCCTGTCCAACTCCCGCTCCTCCGTCTCGGTCTCGGGAACTTCGGCGAGCTCGTCGCCCTCCCCGAGCACCACGCCCGGCGCAGCGGTGCGTCAGGGCGTGCCTGGTGCGGCCGCGGCGGCGATGTTGGGGCTGGTGCTTGCTGCGCTTTTCTGAGCGCACGACTTGGCGGCAGTTACCTTCTACAGCCCCCCACTTACCGGCTTACCACACGAGAACCACGTTTTGAGGACTTCTTTCGGTTGTCATGGCGCACATTATAATACTTGATGCGTACTTTTTCTTCGGGCATGGCGTTTCTTCTACATATGTACGATGGTCGGGGCCCGGATAGGACGTACAGTATACCATTTCTACGACGATTTGATTGTGTACGGCGTTTTTGTTTTCTTTCGAGAGGATTTTAGTTTGGAGATGGTGGAATCGTAGCACCCGATATGGTCTGAAGCCCGAAGAGAGTCCCGATTTCACCCGACCTCACCGTGTTTGAATTTTGCGTCGAGTGTCTCTGGTTGGAATCCTCTTTCCGAATTGAGGTAGGATAACGGATAATTTACAAAGGTTGGGACGCTCCCTCCTCATGCGACAGCGTTATGAATTGAATCGAGCTTTAATTGGGTTGGGTACGAGTTGCAATTTTCCAAGGCAATTTTTGAACATCGCCGACGTCGCCGGGTTGGTTCAAACTTTGTTACTATGAGATGATTGGCGCCTACGTAAATGAGAAACGCCGTCGAACTCAGAGACACATCACGTACGTTAGATTCTGAGGACTCCGACTTACGGAGAATGCCAGAGCTCAACTTGTGCACAAGCGTGATGCCTCCGCTACGAGTTGTGCATCTGGGGCCAGTACCGGCAGGGCACAAATCTGGAGACGATACGGAATGCACCAAGGCTGCGCCGCCAACTAATTACATCGCAGCCCACTGACCCAGTCGTTTTGGAAGATGATTACGCAACGAGCATGACTCTGGGCCGCCGGACAGCAACTTCATGGCAGTTGAAGGCTTTTTGTCCGCTCATTACTGAAATACTCCCGTCGTCCTTTCTGGCCGCCGGTAATGCTAGCCTGTTTTGATCTAGACTCGGGTTCTCCCCGAGTCGCAGACCGCAGACGGGCAATTCAACTGCCACCCCCCACTTCGCATATTTGAACTACATCTCGGCGATCTCGGCCACTTTCAACTGTGCTTTCTTCTTTGAAAAAGTGTACTTGATTGATTAATATTTCTTCACCGAGTTCCTTTTCTTCGCCCGACTCGGCCAAGGCATCCTGGCCGCAGTGGCCAGCCATAATGTATACTAGTAGACATAACTGTTAGCCGTTTCAATTCTTAAAATTTTCCTTGCATTTTCCGCCATGTTTCTGGTAGGCCTCCATAATTTTACATCAGTGGGAGGGACTGAACAGCGAATGGATGCCTCTCGCAATACTACATACTGTATTAGAATTGCTTTTTGTTTGCCCAGCGATCGAAGTCTGATCCCAAATTCTCACGATGTTCAGTCGCCTCGGAGGCTCCGTCTTTGCTCCGTCTTCTACTCTTTTAGGCTGGACCCCGCAACTCTCCCGGGCAATACCGTTCAAAATTGCGGCTGTAGCGCAGTCAAACGACGCTCAACGGATACTCCTCAACTAGCCTTTCAATCCGGGCTGTTTCTACCCATGCAGGATAAGGACCAGACATGGGTAAATATCGCAAGCGGAAAGCCGTAATCCGGCTTCAAAACTCGAGTGACACTCACGGCGGTGGATATGACCCACCGCGGATCATCCCTTTTATTGAGCGAGCTGGGTAGCGACGTTCTGCGGTTTATTATTGAGTTCGCCGTCGGGCCCGGGCTTAGCGTCAGCAGAATCCCAGACAGGCGCCCAGCGCCCGAAAATAGAGCGATAGCCGCGGGCGCCTTTCACCACCAAAGCTCCTGCAACCCGCTCCCATGGAAAAAGAAAAAGGCGATCTGGAATGGCAGCCGCACAGTGTAAGCTCGATGTCAACTGTCAATTGCGACTCGACACGCTCACCCATGTCCAGGGAGGCGATCCCGGCGTGTCCCAAGTACGTGCTGGCGCGAGTCGCGAGCGGCGCTTGTTTATCCGCGTGCCATTTGCAGACTCTCCATTCCGAGACGACTCGTGCGGCCTGGAAAAAGTTGAGTCGATGGCTGAAAGGACCCGACAAAGTGATGGACCTCGACGTCGATCCCGACGAGCTGGAGGAATCCAAGAAGGAGTGGGCGCTAGAGTGGCAAAGGTACCGTGAAGAAATTCTGGAGGAGTCGCTGGATCATATCAAGGGCATGGGCCAAGCGGAGCTGAGAGAGCGTGGCAATTGGTTGGTGAGGTTCAACGATTTCCGAGTCGCGTTTATCCGTGTTCTCACTCATTTACCTGCCGGGAAGGAGGCCGAGTTCACGCGCATTCGAGAAAACTTTCCGGCGCTGTCGAACGATACAGTGAGATTTCCTATTCGCCGTGGAATCGAACATGATTAATTTCTTGACCCAGAAAGACCCCCAAGTTCTCGCGGGTTTACATTTTGTTGGAGAGATGCTGGACAGCTGCCAAGCTGATCTTGTCAGCGTCATGGTCTGTATATTGAGTCTCTCAAGTACCGAAGTATCCTCACTTCGAATGCCCTCGCCTATTTTCAAGGCAGCAGCGAGGAACGCCGACAGCCCGTTGACCTCTGATTCTACGTCACCAAAATTTCAGATTCCGATAGAACAGGTATGGCTTGAACCTCGTCTCACGGAAGTTTACATACTTTTTTTTCACCTCAGCTCAAAGTCGTCGAACGATCACACATGTTCGCCCTGAGTTGTATGAACAGGATTATGACCCTTAAGCAAGTTCAGGTGCTGAGACGGAGGCATCAGGTGTGTATCTACCGTGAATTCCAAGTCTGAGGTGCTCAAATGCAGTGACAGGCCCCTGCGGTCTCGCAACAATCGGAATCGAATGACAATAGTTCCATACCCTCAGGATTAAACAATGTCTATGGAGCAGATGAAGAAACCGCCAACGATCCCCGCACATTACCGCCAGAAAGCATTCACTTAGACGGCCAGAATCTCACTCGCACGCCGCCAGCCAATTTTGTTTCCGACGATATTGGCCCCGGTCGGTTGTACGGACGCGGAATCAACCAACCGCAGCAACCAATCAGTTCATCCAATTCGCACAGGTACGTCCATGGACCAATTTGTTTGAAGTTGCGTTCTGCTTACGGTGATATCTCGCCGCTTTCAGGAAGAACCTCACTGCCCTCATCGGGATCGCGTTCTTCGGCGCTTCCATCACCTGGTCAACCGTCTTCTCTGGGGCGCGGGGAGACCTCGTTCTCATATCTTGGTCTGCATGTCTGTTCATCGTCGGCGCCGTCGGAGCTGCGGCGGCGTCGATGCTTGTTCTTCCGGACGAAGACATCGTGGCAAAGCACATCGAAGTGCGCTGGACGGTTCGCATACTCTCCCTGCTCTCCATGGTACACGTTCTCGCGGGGATGTTCTTGGTTGCACTCGCGATTTTGGTGCTCGATCCAGCGCAGGAGAGCCTACAGGCACCAACAGGGCGGGCAGGGATGCGCAGTGCTGGCGCCTATGCGATTGCGGCTTCCGTGTTATCTGTCGTGGTGTCGGGTGCAATGTGGCGGCGATATACGATACAGACGTGGTTCGGTTAGGTGGATGGGTGCCCGTCCACTTACCCGGTTCATTTCCGACTTTCAGGATGCACAATCGAAAGCAAAATAGGTCTATATTTTCTATGCCTGTATTCATACACAGCTCCTATTGTACAGCAGTTTGCGCTGCCCGGTATATATATCTAGGCGTACAGAGGTTATATCCGCAAGTGGATCGAGAGCAATGCGACTCAAATGAATCTGGGAAGAATCGGTTAGTATCAAGTGTCAACGACGACAGCCGCCAAAGGAAGCATACCATGCAGGAGGTGTCATCAGTATACAGCAAATACGCGGGTATCGATATTTATTGAGAGTGCGTTTCTGCAAAAAATTACATGAGAATCAGAGACGCTTGAGAACCTTCGTCAAAATGCTAACCGTTTTCTCGGGATGAGCATGTTGTAGGGTTGTAAAACAGGCACGATGTAGAGTGGGTGCCTCGTGCGCCGCAATGGCAGCATTGTGGGCCGCCGCGGTATGCCGGTTTGGTGGTAGAAGTGGCGCTCTGATTTGGTTCAACACAGCGAAAAGTGGTGGGTTGGGGGGCGGTAGAGGAAGTGCACATGACTGGTGGTAAGTGCGAGAGCGATGAGGATGAGCGAGCACAGATAAATGGGAGAACGGGTGAGTTAGTGCAGATATGGCCAATGAAGCCAGCCTTTTATAATTCTGCTCCGTACGACCGAGCGGTTACAGCGATGGTCCAGGCTCGCTCGAGGCGCGGAAGTAGATACACACCAACACTGGATTCCTGCCTGCCAGCTTCTCGGCGGCCTGGATTATGTTTACGGTCCAAGCGGACCTCGGATATTACGTCCCAGATCGTCTCCGTGGTGAGCTGGATAGAGTCGTATGGGTCGATCCCTTCTTGTTCGTACACCTAGCGAAAGCCTCGGAGAAAGTGAATGTCCCGCTGTCTCATCAGAATGTAACCGGCGGCATACAGCAAAGATCCTCGGGACGCATAGACAACCTGAGACAGCACAATCATGATTGGAAATAATCCAATTCAGACTTCGCTTCTTGTCCGTGTGGCTGTTGTAGTCACAGGCAGGTCCAGGCAGGTCCGCAACTCTCGGGGATACAACATCCGCAAAGGAGGCTTCTCTTGGAACCTGAAGGCAAGATTCGATTCCATAGACCGACTGTTAACTAGGAATAGACCACTTCATTTCGGGTCCATTGAGGATTGATAGCCTGCGGCCTTTTAGCCTTTCCTTCTACCGGACTGTGCTGGTCCCGGATGATCAGCGGACCTGCTGGCGTTCCTGCAGTACGATCGGGGCAGCCCAGTGAGCCTGAGACGGGTCATCGCTCGAATGGCAAAACGAAGCTTTAGACGCCGCACAGCGTTTTCCAGCCGAGCATTAAGCCCCAATAAGCAAGACGTTATGGTGGGCCGTGCGCGAAGGCATTCAGACCATTATTATCCACCAATAGAAGACTGCGAGGGTTTGGGGTTCATGGTATCCCGCAGAGATCTGCAGTTCCAGACGTTCCCGATTTCCACTCGTATTTTTTCCGGATGGCAGACTGGATCCCAGAGTAAACGCGGTAGAAACGCGCCACGTCCCTGGGCGCGCATGATTTAGCGGTGTGCACCAGCAGTACTCCGTTGGGATTCCAAGAGATTCGTTCGATCTGGAAAAAGGTCGTGGTGGAGGGCGAAAAGAAAAGAACACTCAAGGACCGGCCATCAAATTATTTCGGAGCATTCCGGTTCATTCCGGCGCAATCTCGCTGAAGTCTTGCAGACCTGCGTTGTGCGATGGCGGGGGCTGAGACGAAGGTGGGGGTTGGGTGGGGGCCTCGGAAGCGCCGACGGTGCTATATTGCAAAGTAGCCGGAACGTCGGATTAACTGGAAGGCAACTTTGAAAATGTTGAATTTGAATGTTCAAGTTGCTTCCTCAGGCCATGTTCAGAGTTCGTTGTTATCACCGGTACGCTCGCCTACACTGCCATTTCCAGTTCGTCTTTCTCGTCAAACCCCCGATTTCCAACCATTCATACAGAAAACAAAAGCTACAATGCCTCAGAACAGACATATATCCTTCATGAGCTGCGGTGAAAAAGGGCTGAGCGTCACCACATCGAATCCTTCGTCCTCCATCATTTTTAGCTCATCCAACAGGTCCTCCGGTGGAAAAATCAGAGAATGGTAAAAATATAGACGTCCCAAGCGCTGAAAACGGGAGCGGGCCATGTCGAAGAAGGAGTTCCAGTGGATCGGGGTTGCACTCGCATACCCGAATACGAACGTTGTGAGATTGGGGCAGATGTCGGAAGGGGCGCCCGATATGAACATCGGGCTGATCCAGTCAACCTCGTTGCCCACCGCATATTCGAGTCGGAGATATGTGAGATTCGGAAGCTCCCGTAGGACAGATATAACTGCAGAGTCGATCGTGCAGCACAACAAGGAAAGCCTTTTGAGTGTACAAGAGAATCGGTGAAGGAATGGGGGAAGTACTCGTGCATTAAATACACAAAGGTCTTCAAGCAGCGGCATTGCGAGACTTGAAAGAAAGTTCGGCTCCATTAAACAGAGACGGCGAAGGTGGGGGACTGTGACCATACTGATATGGCTTGGCTGGTCGACGTCGGTGACTGAGAAACCCAGTACACATTCCAGTAGGTTCGGAGCCGTCCTGAGGATGTCAAGTTGACGCTCCCGGGTGTATGTCCCTTTGTAGTGGGTGATCTGTCCCCACTGAATCGCGATACGTGGCGAGTTTGAGAAGAACTCATCCGTTAGAATGATTCGGCGTAAATTGGGCGTGATTGAAAAAATATCGGGTATGGTCATGGCGGAGCAGTGAACGGCTTTCAATTGCTCTAATTGATCAAGGCGGCCGTTGACAGGACCGAGGCAATTGATCACAGAACTGTAGGCTCCGGGGTCGAAGGTCAAGCTACGCCAGCGATTGGAGTGAGGGAGGACCAAGTCCAACAAGTCGGAATTGACTTCATCCTGGACGAATGGCCAGCGAATATCCAATGGCCCACTGGCCGATCGGAAAAGTTGGGCTTGGATACCAGACAGCAGTGGGCTGTCCTTGGAAGCCAAAAATGAGGGAACGGCGATGTAGGACCAGAGACGGGGGTAAGAGAGCGCCGCGTGTCTCCAGGATCGACAAATATGACCAAGATACCAGGGAGGTTTGTTCGCCGTGGCACCCGCGTCATCGTTATCCGACAGAGTCAAGGCAAATATATCACCAATCAACTCGGGTGGGACACGGCGGACCGCGGATAGTACAGCGCGATGCTGTCGAACGCGTTCGGCGACCTCATTACGCCTCGGAATAAGCTGGGCAAGTATGGCCTCCAGCTCATCGAACTCAGTTTGTCCGTCGGAAATGATATCGCGGATTAGTGGGATCTGCGACTCGAGAGGGACGTCGTTGTTCGTTAATAACGCAGAGACTTCTGGTGGCACGTCGAGCAATGGGAGATTCGTCGGTGCCCCACATGTCAAGCGGAATTGAGCCATGCTGTGGAAAATGAGCCATAGCTCAGGGATTGGACAAGAGCGCGTACTTGTCGTGGAGTTGGATGAAGGTGGAAGGCAAGCGCGACTGATGCTAAGTGGCAGAAAGTAATAAAATAAATAAATAAATACTATCGCGGCTTGTCTTTGTACTTCGACGTTGTCCTCAGTCGCGTCCACTGGCTTCCTTCTGACCTTCATCTCTGCTTGGGTGCTATACTGCAAGAATCCAGCCTCTTATGCCCCCAACGCTGCGCTCCTCACCCGCTGGAACGCGAACTATTCGAAATTCCCCCAAAGTGGCGACACCTGAAAAGTCGTCGACCCCCGGGAAGCCACGGTATTGCACGTCCTGCAAGCGACCCCGCAAGGGCCATCCCCGCGAAGGGTGCCCTTTCGCAGATAGTGCCATTCAGAGTGATTCGCCAACGCGAAGTGTATCGAGAGCATTGGACGCGCTGAGTCTTGCAGAGCTGGATGTGGATACGACTGGAACCGACGACGAGGGGGCTCGCGAGAAGAAACCCAGAAAGCCGTTTACGCGCATGCCCGGCACGCTGCTCACCCCTGGGCCCAGCTGGATGTTTTCTCAGTCGTCCCAGGCGTCGACGTGCAAAGACGAGACGCCACCTGCCCTCGATGCCTCATTCTCGTCTTCCACTCCATATCTCGGACTCTCTCAAACGTCCGAAGTCGCTGCGTCTTCACCCACAGAAACCCAGCGCGTTACCCCACCGCCCGCCACACGCCCCCTCACGCGCACGCTCACCAGCGAGGAGCGCAACGCGTTCACCACATCCCTCACGCATCTCGCCAAAGCCGCCGTATACGTCCTCCCCACACCCGACGTCCCCGACATATGCGTCGCGGCCACCGAGCGCGGTCTCGCTACGCGCACCCTCCCGCTTGACCACGCGGACACACTCCTCGTCGTAGGCCACACCGCAGCCGCGGTCGAAGTCCTGGTGTACCAGGTCGAGGCGAAGATGCACGCGCTCGTTCCCAAGCCGCCGCCGGCTGGACGTGCGGGCACGCTCAGCACCGCTGCGAAGGCAGTCGTTGTCGGCGCAGTAGGCGCCGTCGCTGCATGGAGCGCTCTTGCATTCAGCTGATTGGACTGGGCTCATTTCTTTCCAGATCCCATTTGCTGTGTATCGCTAAATTCGCTATCGTCGGATACCCATCTGTATCACCATCAATAAATACTCAATCTTGCATACTTCAAGTGCCTGAGATGCTTGTCGAGATCTGGTGCGCCTCCAGAGCGCGCTGCGGATCTCGTCGGTCGTTGATATGCTTCAGTATATGCGGAACTGTCTCAAAGCTATTCAGTGGTACCGATCGCAGACTGTGGCAGACGAATTCACTCCCTCACAACGCCTGCAGCTATAACAAATCCCTCAATTCAAGCTCACACCACACTCTGAGTGTGAGGTAAATCGTCCGTCGCCCGCATCAAATCAAACCCTTTTCAAAATTATGCCTCCGTTTTAGGAAACTATTTGGTCATGTATTCCATCAGTGAAAGCTCGGCTTCGGGAATGATACCTCGGCATCAGCAACTCCTTCCACAAGGCTTGAGGCGAGCACAGCGAGCCGATTGCCTTGTCCATCCTAAAATTATCCACCAAAATAGCTCCTGAACGAACCCGGCAACGTGGGAACACCCCTGGCTGAGATATATATTAGCTCATGTATTCAACCAAGAATTCAACCTAGCGTTCAAACCGTGAAACTCATTTTCTAGTAGACTGGCACTTGGGGCATAATAACTACTAGCTATCGGCGTTGGTAGGAAGGCAGTGAGAAGAGACGCGATCGAAACGTTAGACGTGCGTGGTTCAACTTATAATTAATATCAATGCCTCCACTGACGTCTTCTCCGAGGGACCTGTATTTTATTTCGAGCACCATTGAGGATGCATAAAACGCTATGGTTCATTTGCCTCATCTATCGGATTACTAAGGTTGGCCATCTACGAGATGCCCGTTGACTTCTTCAACTTGAACAAACGGAATGATACTTATTACTGTAGCCTCGTCCTGGCCAGCGACGTCGATTTCATGGTCTGAGTACCACTCGAAATGAAATTTCTCGCTAATTTCATGCCAAATTCTCAGGCTGGTCGAGATATCGAAGCCCGGGCTCGCCGCCTCGACGCACTCCCACCGCAACAGACATTTCCTGCTATTATCAATATAATATTGCGGTGCGGATTCACTCCTGTCGGCCCAGCTCCGCCTGGGTGAGGTTCAGGACAAACCACCCGCGCTGGTTCACGGGTGGCTGGATCATTTTCACGGGCTTCTTCCCAGCGCCCGAGGCGGACACGACGGACGGGAAGGGACGGAGGGCGCTCGACCGCGGGAAAGAGTGCGCGCGCTGCGGTGTCATGCGTACTGTGGCGCCGGGGGTCTGAGTGGGATTTGCCACGGCGAGGAGACGGAGGGACGCGACGCATGCATGATGGCTGCAGAATTCAAATCGTCAGCAGCACGAACGAGAAAGAGGGAACGGGACGTACCCACTAGTGGAAGCGTAAGGGAAGGTTGAAGGGCATGTACAAGGCCGGGGTCGGGTTCATATAATTCGGACAACGCAATCGGCTCGCTGCGCTCACCTCCCACCCGCATCAGAAATAAACTTATCATCATTATGTTCTCAGATTGCACAGCCCCGTCTTATCCCGAACTCTAGATCTGAATAAGAAATTATACCGACGAGGTCCCAGTCGCCTGGTTCCGGTTCATTCCGCGAAATATTTAGCCAAGACCTCCAGGAAAACTTGCCTCCACGTTGAACGAACGCGCCAAGTCTTGATGCAGATGTTGTGTCTTCGACTCGCCCTAAATCCGGAAACTGACAACTTCGATCAACTGTCTTGTCCCCCGCAATTACGGCTTCTCTCAGAACGATTCGGAGGCGGAGTCCTTGGGCCTTACACGTTTATCGTAGAAATACGGAGTCGGATGATCTACCTGGGTACTTGTACTTGTACGCGCCGGCGTGATGCCGTGTCTCTCCGGAAGGTTTCTTCAATGCTTCTGATCGGATGTCTTACCCTCCTTACGACGACTCGGGATCCCCACTCTAGGCGATAGCCGTCAAAATGCGGTCCTGAATCTGCCTGTTGGACGTGGCACTGGCCTAATCTCGTGTCTCTCCGGAACAGTTGTTCACTCTGATAGTCAGTGATAGACTGTGTTTCCTCCACAAGCCTTCTCAGGCCAAGTCTATGGTATGTGGTAGCGATCTGTATACATTTCGAAAACGTACCGTGTCGTGCTGACTGGGATTCGCCTGGGTACTCGTACGCGCCGGCGTGATGCTGTGTCTCTCCGGAAAGTTTCTTCAATGGTTCTAATCAAATGTCTTATCTTCCTCGGGATCCCCAATCTAGGCGATAACCGTCAAAATACGGGCCTGAATCTGCCTGTTGGATGAACTGGCCTAATCTCGTGTCTTTCCGGAATACTTGTTCTACTCTGATCAACTGCATTTTCAACCTCCGCAAGTCCACCTTCAAGTTCAAGTTCTCAGACCAAGTCTACGGTATGATCGTGTTTTACGGTATGCATTTCGAAACCGTACCGTGTCGTGCCGACTGAGGGTGAAATGTGCACAGTGAGCCATCCTTTCTTATGTCTTCCCACTGTATCTGAGCATCGATTTCGGCGCCATCCACGTTTGAACGTCTCGTAACCGTAACCCTCACCAGTACGGTTTACGAATGCCCGTTTAACCGATGGTGCAATACAATGACTGGGTAAGGTACGATCCTCGAGAAAGATGTGGCCATGGAAACATGAACAAGGCGATAACTACTCGGGTGAAAAGTACCGTTGTTACTCAGATTTTCTTAGTGGTGCGCCACTCGTGAAGAGATTATGGTCACTTCCAAGAGCGTTTAGTACTCTGGGCTCATTTCACTATTTTTGCTTGAACCTGCCAAACAGTATTGCATCGTTCGCCACTTGTATCAACACTGCATCCCGATCTGTTGCTTCCTCCTAACAACCTTCAAGTTGGCTGGGTAGCTGAAAGTGG
The DNA here is from genome assembly GCA_029378375.1 of Mycena olivaceomarginata. Classification (NCBI taxonomy): domain Eukaryota; kingdom Fungi; phylum Basidiomycota; class Agaricomycetes; order Agaricales; family Mycenaceae; genus Mycena; species Mycena olivaceomarginata. The sequence continues at coordinate 58,248 of JARKIC010000485.1, read as the reverse complement.
ACTAGGCGGTACCTTCATCACGGTATCTCCCGCTGCTACGTAAAGATCCTCGAACCATGCTTGTACCTCCCGATAGTCCCTACTGCGCCCGCCTTGCTTCGCGCCTTTTCTTCATCACACTGGAAGCGGAACCTCCGCTCACTATTTCCACTCTTTCTCCGCTGTGGTTCTGCCCAGAGCACCCTGGTTCTCTTGTGTTACTGACCCGAGCGAAGCCGCTGATGCGACTCTACACGTTGAAGGGCTCGCGATATCTCCCGGGACGTTTCAATTCGGATGTGTACCGACAACGCGGATACCTCCGATTTGAGTCCTTACCCCGGAACAGATCTTTAGCAAGATCCAGCAATTCTCTGCTTCCACATATGGTTCCCAATGCTGTCCGCATTTCTCCATACATCATTAAATCTCCACAGCATGGCACGAGTTAAATAGACGGCGTGAAAGGCTTTCCCTCTCAACCGCTTTCCCCCCAAGGCGTAAGATGATCATGACTGAGGCAGGTGTTTGAATCTCTACTCTCGGTCATTAATGATCTGAAAGTCTGCAGGTCGCTGTAACTTTGCCAGATTCGCCATCGCCTCCGTCGGACTCCACGGCAACCTCGACACACTCGGGGGATATCGAGAAGAATGCAGTCATTAAATTCAACCCCGCCGAATTGGAGCTTCCGGAAAAGCTAGGACGATCCAGTTTCTTCAGATGGTTACACTGTGCGCATCGACAGTCTCCCCCATATTTATTTCTTAATCCCTCATCTCAGATATTGCCTTTTCTTACTACCGCAAAACTTTCACCCTGATTTTCGTGGCCAACCTGACTGCATTCATTGTATTTGTGGTTACACAGGACGGCCATCCTCTGGCACCGAATGTCGGGAGCGCGGCCTCGGTCAATCTTATGGTCGCCCTTCTGTTCCGACAAGAGAACTTCGTAAATCTGGCGTACGAGATCGCAGTCGCGTGTCCCCACAGTGCGCCACTGTGGCTTCGTCGCCGTCTCGCCAAAGTCTTTCATTATGGAGGAGCGCACAGTGGAGCGGGTGTCGCAGCGGTTGTTTGGTACATCATGTACACCGCGGAAACCACCAGGGACTATATCGCGGACCCGAATCGATGGGCCCTCGCTAATCTCGCGACATCCTACATTCTTGTGACCATGTTCATTTTCATCCTCGCGGCCGCACATCCCGTCCTGAGGCGGCGTTACCACGACTATTTCGAGGCGGTGCACCGGTACTCGGGTTGGGTTGCACTTGCGACTTTCTGGATGCACTCCATCTTCTCGGCGAACCAGTACCGTGTGTTCGAATCGGGTCCGCCGTCCCTAGGGCGTTACCTTATCAGCACGCCTAACTTCTGGACGTTGTGCATTTCCACGAGCTGTTCCATCCTCTCGTGGGGACGCTTGCGGAAACATGACGTGTACCCCGAGGTCCTGTCGAGCCACGCAATCCGCCTCCACTTTAAATACCGCGACATGCCCCCATTTACGGGTTGAAAGTGTCCACCAAGCCTGTGTTAGAATGGCACGCGTTTGCGACGATCCCCGACGATGATGGCAGCGGACCCAAGGGTTTCTCGGTAGTCGTATCCGCCGCCGGCGACTGGACGCGGGAATGCATTGCGAACCCGCCCAAGAAATTATGGGTCCGCGGATACCCGATGCACGGTTTGTTGTACACCTCAAAGTTGTTCAAAAAGATTGTTGTCGTCGCAACCGGGAGCGGTATCGGCCCGTGTCTCTCCCTCTTCTACGCAGATGTCACGCCACGGCGAATTTTCTGGTCGACTCCCAATCCGCAGGTCACTTATGGCGAGGAAATTGTGCAGGCGGTAAAGAAGGCCGATCCTGAGGCTTGGATTTGGGGTAGGTCGTTTTACTCGGGGACCTTCGGCAGTTGACTGATGATATACTAGATACTCGAACAGACGGCCGGCCGGATATGGTGGCCATTACTTACCAGCTGGTCTTGGAGGCGCAGGCAGAGGCTGTTATTCGTCATTTCCAACCCAAAACTCACGAGACGGGTGGTGTATGGCATGGAGAGCCGAGGGATCGCTGCGTATGGTGCCATATTCGACTCCTAGCCAAAGCTGTAATCGTTCGAGTCAATAGACTCATTCTGCGCAGCACCCACTTTGCATACGCAAACACTGAAACAGAGATACAACATGCCGGTAAGATGCCGACCCGGCCGATCAAAGGCACTGTGCCGACTTGCCATGTCTCCAGCCGCGCCAACCCGCGTTCGTTCTACCCCTGAGTCATACTTTTATTATGCCATTTGAGCCAGGTGCCCGGAAGATTGAACCCGCAAGCCGGAAGGGAAGGCTACTACATGCCAGGTGCCGATCTGAGACCGCTTTTGTTCTGTCGTAGGCACTTTTTGCGGCAGGCATTTGATTGTTCAGTCGCAAGGTATGTGGACCCGCGTAATGCACATGCCAACGAGCATATCCGGGTGGCCTGTCCGGTATTAGCTTCTTGATGAGATTGTGCCTGTTCGAAACCATTTTACATTCACCGAGCATTTCCTTGATTCCACTACTTCGGGCTCACCTTGAAGTCTCTGGCATTGCTTTAGCTTATTTCCCTGTTTGTAGCAATGACGCGAGAAGACAAGCTTTCAGAAATAAATTTCTGCCCTGATCTAGGAGAAGTGCGGTGCTTCGCGTAAGTAAAGGATCATAATTATGTGCTGAACTTTGATTTCCAACCCATATCCATAGCCAAAGTTCTCGAGTGCATTCAATTGGCTGTCATAATCCGTTGACCTCGGAGGTTTCCCGTGAGATATTCTCTTTGCCAACCGAATCGATTCAAGACTGAGGAACCCGCCGGCGAAGGGTTCAACAGCCGTGTTAGGTGATAGACCGGCACACATACGGCCGAAGAGATTACGCGATACGGCAGAAACCAAAGTAAGACGATCCTTGGCTCATGTGTCCTGCGCTAATCGTCGATACTGAGCAATGAGGAGACAAAACGAAGAGCATGTGAAGCCCTTGCCAGATTGATCCACGATTGACTACGAATACACCCCAATCAGCGCGCATCATAGGGAAAATATAAATAAGATATCTCGGCCATGCGGGGCCAAGTAGACTACTTGGTCTGTTCGTCAATCCGCCGATTAATGCCTCCAAGAAGAACTTTAATCAATCCGTCTGCAGTGACAGGATTCAGTTTTGAATACGGGGTCGTGTCAACGATATCCTGTAAAACCTCCAGCTCAAATCGGAACACACAACATTAAAGAGAACGTACCCGAATGTTTCTTGTTTTGTGCAGGTCATCGTCAAGTTCCTTGAGAGCTTTAGTCGCCCTCGAGTCGTTTCCAATTGAACAAACTGGATTCCAAGCTAAACCCAGTCAAAGAACATTCCGTAGAGAGACAAGGGGCGCACCTGTATCATACAAAGATTTTGCAATCGCCTTGAGTCGACTCGCGGCGTCGAGGATAGCATACTTGGGATTGTCGGCTGGGCTGCAGGGTTAGTAGATAATAGTGAATGAAAGGACCGAACTTACTGGCCTCACCGTCCGTGATAACAATGAAGTTGCAGCGCTTAATTTCTTCCCCGGATTCCTTGTCGCTCGGTGTTCCATCTGGTTCGATTCGCGCTTCCTCCAGAACGCGCAGACGTGGCTTCAAAATCTGGTCAAGGCGTTCTCCAGTCGGGGGTCGCGCCGGAAGGCTTCACTTGGGCGAATAAAGCCCGTACCTCCGATGACGACTGAAGTCAAGTATTAACATCAAGCTTTACTGGTACGAATGGCGAACCTTGATATTGAGCGACTCTGTCTTGTTGTTCAGGAAGTATATGTCGATTCCATCACCATCATATTGCTGGGCTGCTTCCGCCAATGTTTCCAAGCCTCTCCAGCCTGACAAATAAATAGTGAATGGTGAATGAGAGCGATCATGTCTTGGTTTTACCTCGTTCCAGCGCGTCCTTCCTTTCTTGGAGCCGGGCAGAAGTCATGGATCCGGAGTCGTCGACCAGGATGACTGTATCGTATTTTTCTTAGTATTTCAAAGCATCCTCCAATGTTTCACTGCGCATGGGTTTCTTGAGCCCTTTGAAACCTAATGATTCAAACTGCCACGCAGAATTATCATGAACGCAACAACTGGAAGACGTATACTTGAGCGATGGCTTACCCCACCTTGGGCTACCAAGCTTTCATACTATGGAGGCAGAACATCTCTTGTGTCCGCCTGACCGGCTACGCCTGTGGGTAAAGACGGCGGAAAGGAAAGATTGTCGAGGGCCCTCTGCTCGGACGGAAAGATACGGCGTCCGTTGTCCGGTCTCGGCGGTCAAATCGGAGGATGACTTAGAGCCAGTAACCGAGAAGAGAGAGGGTTTTTGCATATAGTTGAAGGAAAGAAAGAGAGTGGGCGCCTCAGAAGAAGAGTCCGTGCGGCCCAGCGGTACCATAAAGGACCCAGTGGGCACTGGGCAGGTACAAGTCGGGTTGATGGATGTTTTTGATAGTTTTTGATGCTACCATCTATTCAGTGCCGTTTGCGCGCTAAATTGGGCATTTATTTGATCATGACATACATTTTTCGGTGTGCCATAAGATTTAGCAGTTGAACCATAGCGGATGAGGCCTCTCCCCCAATGAAGTCCAGCACAGCAGGAAAATGGAATACGCGCACAGACACGGGTAATCTCAGATTTAAGATTGAAGAAGCTCGATCATGTACATACATCGCAAAATTGCCTTTCTAGGCTAAAGGACGGGCCAACTGTCACTGAAATTGTGAAAAATAGCCCCAAACACGTACCGAGTGCGTCACACGACCAAGTACACCTTTACTTGTACACTTTTTGGGGAAAGTTCTCCACGCTGAGAACCCCCCATGGAGATGAGGCGATTTGCTGCCATATTTGAAACTTGATCTGAAACACTGAATAAAGCTGGCGGCTCACGCATTGCGGAAAAAGAAGAGGTAACAGCCCACGCTTGAAATCGCGGAATTTGTCGTGAGCGAGAGGACGTCGTCGGATCTGCTACCACAGTCAGGCCCCCGGTGACTACCTTGTATGTCCGACTGCTTTTGACGATTTTTGGGCCTGTTTTACTCTACTCTATGAAATCGGTAGCTGGCTGGCTGTTTTACTATATTCCGGTCGAACATTTGGCCACAAAATCGCATTTTTTTCTCCCCAAATGTCCATTTTTCGCTCTGGCGCGCTGTTGGGCGTACTCTCCTTGATTCGGCAAAATTTGTTCGTTCTCGCTGTACCAAAAAGTGTTTTGGCCCCTTTGACAAGGTATTACTTGGTCCCAAAAAATTTCTCGTGCTCCGCGCGATTTACTCTATCTGTACGGGACCTCGCTCTTTCCAGAGTGGAGTAGGGGGTCATTTGAAACCTTGTTTTACTCTACCGCGGTCGGACATAATAGGTGGTGACCGGGGGCCTCCACAGTCCGTGCGCCGCTTGTCATGTCGAGTTGTCAATTGCGGCTGCCTCTCCAAAATTGGAGGGATTCTCCTGTCGCCAATACGCGTGTCAAACGTTCGGACGTTGACTGTCGCGAACCACACGATTGTGAATTCGAAGCTGTCTTTTTTAGTCGTCGATCTCTAGGTTGGACCGGAGGCGTTACGACTGAAAACTAGAATAATAGGAGAAGTCAAAGTTGAATTCCAAGGCCGATTCTGGGAGAGAATCGGCCAAATCGCTCTAATCTAGTCTGTTGTTAAGCGCGGGGTCCGATTGGGGTAAGCGCTTGTTATATAATCAACACAGCCACGCGGTATTGAACCTCCCAACTACGGCATAACAATGGGCTGTTGTGCCCATTTAAACTACTCAGAAAGATTCACCCATAGTTGTATTGGCGACTCAAGCCTTCTCAAATTTATTCATATTTAGGGCGCAATTTACGGCTCAGTGCCTTGAACACGGCAAACAGTCATGTGGGTACTTGGGTACTTCCACTACCTCATTCCGGGGCGCATTAAAAATCCCAAGCACATATAAACATTTGTAGTACTGTCATGAATGTATCTATGCAAAAAATCAGTCAGAATATCAATTCTGTATGCACAAAACATCGAAAAGCACCAATGTGGCTGTGCAGATTATGTAACAAGATCTTACCCTGATCGGACCCCCGCACCTTAATAACAGACTTCAATACAACGAGGTACAAGTTTAAATAACTATTGAAGTGTCTGGCTGCGAGAGACTACTCAGAATCGGTGTTGCAACTCCCGAGCAGGAACTGCAGTCTGCATCAGAATCGGTCTACAATCACACTAACCCTAGATATCTCTGCGAATCAAACTACAATCACATGGAAAATCGCAATGCCGCGAAACGGTGAGAATCCGGTTGGTCAAAGCTGAGGCCGATTCTTGAATGATTCTGGAAACAGAATCGGTTGTGAATCGGAGATAGAATCGGCCCATCTGCTGCAACTTCGACTTCCCCTATTAAATGTGTCTGTTCTGCCCACAAGATTCGGGACAAAATCCAACTTTAAATCTTACGTATAGGAAGACGTGTCCATGTGGTCAACCAGCGACATGTTTCCTCCCTGTTCAAGCGGTAAGCGATAAGTTGTTTGAACCACACACCATGCCCCAGACTCTGGCCCAACTTACTATGTTCTAATGCGGCTTGAATGCGACCACCGAGTCCGAGATACTCCGACTTTCCGAGTCGCCCTCCGAGTTGAATTTGTGATCATCAGATTCACGGTGCATTGCAAAAGACCGCTCTGATGAATCACATGGTAGACACCGAGGAAACAGCAAACAAACGATGGATTGTGAGGAGAACGTCTTTAATTTAGACCGTCTTACGTGGCTTCCGACGGCCAAAGCGGGGAATCGCATGAATCCTACCACGTGGCTGTCAATGATTGCTGATGGTAAGTAGGAATGCCCAGCTCCCCAACCGCGAGCGCGAGAAAACATGAGCAAAGTCCAATCGACAAGTAAGTCCAGGTGAGCATGAAAAAATGCATAAAAATTTGTTGAGTACAATAGAGAGCTTGAGCCCAAGCGGCATGCCACTTTTTAGGTTGTGCAAAAAGCGGCATGCCACTTTTTTACAACTTTTGTGTGCACCTCAAATTCACACACCCTGATGCTATTGCACCTTGTTAATGCCCTTTAGAGGAAAAAAAGAAAAAGCAGCATGCCGCTTTTTGCACAACCTAAAAAAGCGGCATGCCGCTTGGGCTCAAGCTCTCTAATGAGTATACTATATAGGCCTCAGGCGGCCGCCTGTGATTCATGGGATCGACTACGTGCTCATGCTCGGCAACTCGATGGCCGTCGACTGACTGGACTTAGACCCGAAGTATCTCTTCACCGCGGACTGTAGCTTTGTCTCTTTAAAATCCTGCTCAAGCATATCGAGGCTGAGGCCCTTAGTCTCGGGCTGGAAAACGACACAGACCAAGACCGTCAGCAGCGAAAAGCCGCCGAACATCAAGTATGGCCCCGAGGTCGACCGTGTCAGGAACAGCGGCGTCGAAAACGCTATGATCCAGTTGACCGCCTGGCAAACAAACCTCGTCAGTATGGAAGAATTATACAGCACAGGGAAAGCAAGAGACCCAGCTAACACACTGCGCGAGGCTAGTCGCAGCTGCACGCGTGCGCTTGGGCTGCACTTCGCTGGCGATGACGCGGATAACAATTGCCCAGCTCGAGACGAAAGCAGCGATGAAGACGTAGATGAGTGCGATCAGTGTTCATTGTCCTGCTTGTGTCTGGGCCGCATCCGACGCGTACAGTGAACCCATCACCAGCATGCTCCCGGCGATGACGGAGCCTCCAGCAATCATTTGCGTGCGGCGGGCCCCTGGGTGCGACGTCAGCAATATCAAAGATCGATAGAAGCGGCGTACATTTATCCTGAAAAAACTGGGATCCGGCAGTCAAGACCACCATCACGATGCCCGAAACTCCTGAAGCAAGGAAGGATGCTGAGGTTGTGGAAAGTCCCGCCTGCTGAAAGAGCACTGGGGCATACTAAAGTCTAAAATCAGACCGTGACGCGACTAGAGACTGCTGACTGACATAAAGAACTGCATCGATCCCACAAGCCTAATTCGTTGTCAGCCATATGTAACAACCAAGAGCCACGCAACACACCTGCTGCATTCCCATGAGGAACAAACCGAAGAACGTGCGGAAGCGGACGTCTTTAGCCCATAGTCCCTTCACCTGTTGTTTCAAGGTCTGTTTGGGAGCTGCCACTGCAGGGCCGCCAGCGTCGTCCTCTTTTCGAATTTCAGTCAGCTGGAGCCCTAGTGCGAGAGTAGCCGCCTCGGCGTCGGCCGGGCGACCAACACTGAGAAGCCAATGCGGAGAGTGAGGAAAGAACGGGGTCCCAATGGCGAGCAGAATGGCGACGACGGCCTGAAGACCCAAGGGCAGGCGCCAGGAAAAGCTGCCCGCGTCTTTCACGGTTGCAAAGCATGTAAAATATCCTGAAAGTCGGGGAATTAGGGACCTGCGCACGTCGTGATAATCTCATCCACTCACCTGAAGCGACACCAACGGTGTTGAAGAGCTGTACAGTTGTCATGGTGCGACCGCGCTTCGATGCGGGAGATATTTCCATGACATAGACGGTTATGCTAGAGATGAATATCCCTTCACCAAAACCTGCTATGCAGCGCCCAATGAACAGCTGGGGTAAGGCTGTGGCAGAGCATGCAATGGTACATCCAACAGAGAACACAAATGCTCCCAGGGAGATGGTATAGGTCCGGGATATGCGATCCGACAAGGCGCCCGAAAAGAGCGAGGATAAAGCAGCTGTAGCAATGATGGAGGAAACAAGCAGTCCTTGGACCGTCGCAGAGACGGACCCGAACTGATTTTCGAACTGAGGCATTACAGTTATTGGACCAATACTTCAACGTTTCAACGATTGCGTCACAACTTGAAAACGATGAGAAAACTTTCAAGAAAGGCTCACCTGCCCGTGTCAAAGCCCCACAAGAACCCTCCGAAAGCCGTGAAAAGTGTGGGCCATACATATACTGGAATCCTCAATCGTTTGAAGGGGCGGACGCGAGATACTCTGCTATTCGAGACTTGGAATTGGATCTGGGGACGGGGTTCAAATTCCATTTCGGTGGGTGTACTGCTGGGTATTGAGTGTAGTTCAGTGTTCACGGACAACCTCTCCTTATATGCGAATAGTCCTGGGTGAGTTAATAAGCACCCGCAGTAATGATCTGTAATATAATATCGACTCGTGGATCGTTGGAGCGGCTGAGCTTCATCGATCACATTACGATCAGCGCCATCATAGCATCATTGTTTGCATCCTCTAATGTAAGCTCGATTTATTCGACGCAGCAGCACCGCGCAGCAGGAGAAACTTGCATGAAATCCGGGTCCACTCTGAGGCACGATGGTCCTATGGAATTAGTCTACTCTACTTGGGGACGACGACCGATCACGACTCGTTGGATAATTCTCTGGAGGGACTTTTGCCATTAACCCCGACCCAAGGTATGAAGGCAAGTGCCACTCAACACCAACACTGCCAACAGACCTACGATGGATGCGCACACGACATGAAATACCCTCCATGGGGACGGAACCGCACTGCAGTTCTCTCCGAATGATATAGATTTCGTTCCCAAGCTTTTCGGCGCCGCAACTCCGACTAACAGCCTTGTAGCCGTTGGCAAGGACCGTCAAATAGCAATTTTTCTCGGGCGTCTCTTTAAAACAATGTCTCAAATGGCCAATATCCCTCACCCGTCGAGCCGCTCCGCGGCAAGACCATTTGCGCGGCTGCGCTCAAATATGACCCAAGTCCTATCAAATGTCGCCAGGAAACCCCAAGACGAACTCGAAGAACGGCCGAAACAAAGATTGGCCTTGACCCTTGCAACCGCAGGCGAAAGTAGCGCACTCTGCTCTGCATCGAATAAAAGGAACGTCGGATATCCTCGTTATGCTGCATCATGTCGACTCCCTCAGCACGCGACTACAGAGACTCTACTCATGACGAAGAAATCGCCACCGATCTCAACGTCGACCTGAGCACCATCGAGTTGAGAGCCGAGGATTTGTACGACAAGGAAAAGGTCGACCTCGAGACTCTCGTGATAGACAACGTTTTCAAGCTGCTCCAATGCGACGACAAGGGTCTTTCTCCAGAAGAAGTGGAGCGGCGCATCGGTCTTTTTGGGCACAACAAGCTTGAGCAGGAGGACCAGAATCCTTTCTTGCAGGTAGGCATATTTTATCTTTTCGTTTCACATGCCGACTCGGCCTTCAGTTCCTCTCGTTCATGTGGAACCCTCTCTCCTGGGTCATGGAGGCCGCCGCCCTAGTCGCCATCGCGTTTTCCAATGGCGAAGGTCGTGCTCCTGACTGGGAGGGACTTGTTGGCATTACCCTGCTCCTCTTCATCAAACTCCGCCATTGGGTTTTACGAGGAGCGCGGCGCTGGGAACGCAGTCAAAGCTCTCATGGACTCTCTCGCGCCCAAAGCAAAGGTTTAAACGCGTCGGAGCCTGGTCTGAGATCGACTCGGCCGGCCTTGTCCCAGGAGATATGATCTCGTTCAAGATTGGGGATATCGTACCTGCAGACTGCCGCCTCACAGACGCCGTCACTGTGTCCATCGACGAGGCGGCACTGACGGGGCGAGTCCCTCCCCAAGTCTAAAAAGTCTGGCGATTTTTGTTTTTCGTAGGTGTCCCGCATTCGCTTCCTCCTCATCTCATTTTGTCGGTTCCAGGGGCTCCATTTGCAAGCAGGGAGAAGCTGAGGGTGTGGTGATTTCCACCGGCGCCAATACTTTCTTCGGGCGCACGACTTCACTCGTCGGGTCCGCCGACGACTCGACTGGGCATCTACAGATGATTCTCGCGCAGATAGGGTCCTTCTGCCTCGTCGTGATTGGCATCTTCGTGCTGGCCGAGATCCTGGTCCTGTACGCGGGCTTCCGCTACAGCTACCGCCGCGGCCTCGACAACATACTCGTGCTGCTCATCGGCGGCATCCCCATCGCGATGCCTACTGTCCTGAGCGTGACGCTCGCGGTCGGAGCGCAGCAGCTCGCAAAACACAAAGCCATCGTGACCAGCATCACCGCCATCGAGGAGCTCGCGGGCGTGACGATTCTGTGCTCAGACAAGACCGGGACGCTCACCACTAACAAGATCACCATCGACCGTGAGACGATTCGTCACGTACACGCCGCAGTTCAGCGCGGACGATGTGATCCTGCTCGCGGCGTACGCCTCGCGCACGGAAAACCAAGACGCGATCGACGCGAGCATCGTGCGGACGCTAGGCGACGCGAGCCGCGCGCGCGCGGGGATCACACTTCTTGACTTCCAGCCGTTCGACTCGAACCGCAAGCGTACGGAGGTCACGTACCGCGATGAGGCGACGGGGCGGCTGAGGCGCGTCACGAAGGGCATGACGGCCAAGATCATCGAGTTATGCTCCCGGAACCGCGCCGAGGACCTGGAGGACCCAGTTCGAGTCGGGTGTCAAGGAGTTTTGCGCGGCGGGGGCATGCCGCTCGCTCGCGGGTCGCGTATGAGGAGGTGAACGGGGATGACTTCGCGGCGCCGGGGAATGGTTTCGAGCTGATTGGGCTGCTTTCTATCTTCGACCCGCCCAGGGAGGATACGAAGCAGGACCATCGAGGATGCGCTGGCACTCGGGTGAAGGTGAAGATGGTTACTGGGGACCAGCTGGCGATCGCGAAAGAGACGGGTCGCAGGCTAGGGTTAGGTGATCATATGTTTCCAGCGAAGGTGCTCCGAGGACGGGCCTGCGGCAGACTCACCTTACCGGGATCTGGACCACTTGATCATGGAGGCAGACGGATTTGCGGGGTATGTGGAACGGGTATCCCAGTGGTGTGGTGCTGACAGTTTCGGTAGCGTGTTGCCTGAACACAAGTATGATATCGTCAAGCGTCTGCAGGGACTTGGGCATCTATGTGCCATGACTGGTATGGTCGTCGTTTTCCTATCTTGCACACTGACACTCACCTAAATCACAGGGGATGGCGCCAATGATGCGCCCGGCGCTTTCGCGAGCTAATGTGGGCATAGCAGTGGAGGGCTCGACCGACGCGGCCCGCGGCGCAGCTGATATCGTACTCACCGAGCCCGGTCTTTCCACCATCGTCCACGCCATCCGTGGCTCGCGCATCATCTTCCAGCGCATGCGCAACTATGCTATCTCCGCCCGTGCAGTGACGATCCGAATTGTGGTGTGCTTCGCCATCTCGCGTTGCGTACAAGTTCGACTTCCCGCCGTTCATGATCCTGATCATTGCCCTCCTCAACGACGGGACGATCATGACCCTCTCCGTGGACCGCGTCCCTGCCAAGCAACACACCCGATAGTTGGGATCTGGCGGGAGATTTTCAGCTATGCCGTTGCGTATGGGCTTTCCTTACCCTGTCGACGTGCGTTTCTTTTTTCCTCCCTTTACTTCGTTTACTTACATGGCGGGCAGCGTGAGCTTTGTGATAATCATCCTCGAGACAACCTTCTTCCAAGACAAATTTGGTGTGTGACGCTTGGCAGTTTCCCGGTACAGCCCAATGACTACCAGCTCCACATGGTGGTCTACCTCCAGGTGAGGCCTTGTTGTGACCTCTGCATCCTGGCACCCTCCATCTGACCTACCTTACAGGTCGCCATAATCTCACAGGCCCTTATCTTCGTCACCACGTTCGCACGGTTTTTTCTTCATGGAGCGCCCGTCCACCGCCTTGCTTGGGGCCTTCTGCATCGCGCAGCTCATCTCGAGTATAATTGCTGCCTACGCCAACTGGGGTTTCACCAAGATCCATGGTATCAGCGGCGGCTGGATCGGCATTGTCTGGGTCTGGGTACGACTGTTTCTATTTCTTGCTCTTCCTTCTATACAGGGGGCTGATACGTATCCGTGCAGAACATTCTGTGGTTCATCCCGCTTGACTGGATCAAATTCGCCATGAAGGCCACAGTGATCAAGTCTCTCCGTGAGCGGCGGCTTGCCCAACAGGCGAAGGTGCCTCCCAGCGCTGGGGGAAATTACGCGCGTTCGGTCCCACGCGTCGCGCCACGAGAGTCTGTATGCCAACCGGGTGAGTTTTATCAGGCGTGCGGCACGCAAGGTTGGTTTTGGGCAGAAAGTTTCGGTCAGACCCGAGGAGCTGCAACGGTTTGGCTCCATCCAGGCGCACCGCGTCGGTTGTAACGCTCGCGAGGAACCCGAGCCGTACCGTTGAAGCTTAGATCTAGGCTGGTATTATAATTTTTCTATGGGTTGTACGTGAGCTTCACGAACGAGTGTGGATGCTATCTATATATATATATTTTCACAAAATTGACACAACAATGGGTGGACTTCCCATAAGCATAAAATATTGCTGGGGAATATCTGAGTGCTTTGCCGAGGCAGCTGTCGGGACCCCATCAATCGGGCACCCAAAAGCAGACACGATATAATGTGAATCTATTATAATCTGAAGGAGGGGTCCCTACCCCCCCCTCTAGATTATCATTAAACGAATAAACTGTTTTGGGTGGTGGTGGCAACTTTCCGCGCTCCTCCCGAGCTACCCAGTGGCCGATTGACTTCAAGAAAAATTGAGAAGACTCCCATTTCCTGCCGGAGTTCATTCGGCCCTTGTTCAAAGCGAACACAATCTTGATTTTTTAATTCTTTCTCATGGAATTCGGCGCGTTGGCGGATAACTTGAATATTTCACAATTTGATGGCATCACTGGCACCTTCGAGCAAGCTCAAGTATATTTTAATCCTTATGGGAAGTCACCCAATGAGAGTTAGAATTTAATCAGAATGTACTCTCGTCGTGGGCATTCCTCCGGTGGTTTGCTTGCTGTAGACCCGAACCCGTTGTACTTGCACTATTGATGATAATGGATCAGTATCAATCACTAGGCTGGTCCACCCACCAGTCCCTTAGCGGATGAATCTTGGAATACTTCCGCTGCCTAGGCTTCATTACACAAAAAAAATCAAATTAATAGAAAAATGAGGCTAGGGATTGGTTCGAGCTGAGGCTCGAATCATATATTTTTGTGTTGGACACAGAACGCCACAAGTCGATGATGATTTGGAAGGAATATTTGGTTGTGTAAGGGCAAAACGCTCCAGGGTCGATTATCTCTAGGATTTTAGATGGATACGACGAATGCAAGTGCACTAAGCTGCTGTAGTGGACCCTAATATTACCAGAATCAAGCCCTGAAGTAGAGCCCCATCTCGCGAATGTCCTCAATAAGCGCAGGTGGGTTATCGAGTCCCGCAAAGTGGCCCCCGAAATCGTGGACTGTCGCCGCTATCAGTTTACGATAATGTTCTAGAGGACAAACTATACCTTTATAGGATACCAGGTTACCGATCTTGGCGACGTACTCCTCCGGCCAGAACGCCGGATTATACCCGAACAAGCTGAAGAGCAGCGGTGCGTCTGTCGGAGGTTTCGTGTACACGAAATGGAGCGAGTTGGCGTTCTGGGCGTAGATCCAGACGGAGGACAGGAACGACTCGGTGAGATAGTAGAGCGAGACGGAGGTGAGGATGGCGGTGTTGTCGAGCACGGACGGCGGTGTGCCTGCTCGAGGGTCGGACGCTGCATGGTCGTGAGCGAAATAGCAGGGCATGAATGGCTACTACGCACCGAGCTTCATGATTGCTGCAATCCAGGCAAGCTGTCCGACGGGACTGTCGTACAGGGCGAGGCCAATGTCATTGGGCTGCGGCACTGTTTCAGAAAAAATTGGAGCCGAGGTAAGGGACACTCCAACCTTAGTAGTCTGTTCTGTGTAATATCCCCCATTTATGGCTGACCAGTCAATGGCCCGCTGTTGCGCCACTTTCTGGACATCCGACAGCGTGATATTGTTGGCTACTATTTCTTCAGGAGAGGGCGACGGGAATGGAATCATGACCAAATGCGCGGCGCGCACACTGGTGTTGAAAGAGCTGTAGAGAGAGTACCCCCAATACACTGCCCTGGAACGGAGAGTCAGTACAACTACGGCGAGGTTCAGGCGAGAATATACCCAATCCGTCGCATGTAATGCGTAGGTCGAGTATCCCAGAACGTCAGTCATGAGCGTGTTGTAAATTCTAGCCGTGTCATCCAAAGTCCAATTGGCGGGAGGGGCAGAGGAGAACACAAAGCCGGGCAGCGAGGGAACCACGACATTGTAGGATACATTCTTGCCGGAGGCGCTCGTCCACGACTCAGTCAATGGCTTAATGATAGGGGAAAATTCGTGGAAGGATCCTGCATAGAGACTCGTTGGTAATACGAAACCACGGAACCAGTGAACTGACCTGGCCATCCGTGCAGCAATATCACGGGAATCGCGTCTGAATCCTCGGATTTTTGGTGTACGAAGTGGACAGTTTGCTCTTCAATAACGACAGTATAGTGGCTGAACCTGGATGAAAAATATGAGCAACGAAACCAAGTCAATTCGACCGCCACTAACTGGTTCAACTCTGCTTGCTGTGTCTCCCAATCAAAATTCTCGATCCAATCGGTTTTAATCCACGAAGGGAATCCAGCGAGAGTCCCCTTGTAGGATATCTTGTCGGACCCAACGTCGCCGGGGTATAAATCCTTGGCCGGTAAGCGCGTATTTTTAACCAGAGATTTTAGACGCGGAATTTCGCTTCCGAGGTCGATGCGGAACGGTTTCACGGCGAATGTGTTGCTTGCTGAAGTCATTGTGAAAGCGGTCAGCACGAAAGAGAACAATCTTAGAGCGAGGAACATGGGAGAGGCTACATTTGGTGTTGATGGATGGGCACTTTTAAAGAAACGAAGCAGTAAGTTGTGAACCGTAAGATTTGAGTTGTCTCGGTGCTCAGTAAGCCATAGTGAATTGATTATTGATGTCGGTCGGTAGATAGGTCCCATGAATGTAAGCAGGTAAACGTCAGACAGTAGAGTAGGTCGGCAGATAGGCCCCATGAAGTAATCGAGGGAAGTCAGTTGAATCCTCGACGTCGTGGAGATCTCCAAGCTCAACTTGGATTATTTCGGAACAGAGACGGTATTGTGGATCGGCTGTCTGGCCATGTTGCCGGAGCCTCCAACTGCAAATTCTTCAAATTCGCGGGTGGGAGCAAATGGTTATGTCGGCTGGAAATCTTCGGTGTGTTACCTACTGACTGTCGGAGACGAGAAGCGCGTTCCACTTGCCTCGCTAGACTTTGGACTGCAGTGACGCTCCTCAAAAAAACGGAAAGAAAGTCGACGCGTGAGTGTCCTCCAGGTGGTATTTGGACTACCCTCACTCTGAGCCCGGAATCCGAATCGATGGAATCCGAACCGCTGAAACGAGGTGAAGGAAGTCGAGGACAAAACCGGGTTACCGGGATGGCCCACTCGCCGCGGCAATCACTGGCAATCACCCCTGCAACGGCCTCTCAGCGCCTGCTTTCCTCTTGCTTTCATCTCCCTGCTTCCAAGTTGCTCTTGAATAATGCCGCCTGCTCCCTACATCAAGTACAAAGTACTGGTCACTGGTTTCGGCGTAAATCTACCGTCCTCTTCACGCGCAGCGTATTGAATTTGAAATGCCCTCTCAGCCCTTTGGGACCTACAAAGAAAATCCATCCTGGCTGGCAGTAAAGACTCTCCACGACAAAGTCATCACCACCACCCCGACCCGCGGGCAGCCGCCCAAAGGCGGCGCGAAACCTGACTCGATCCATCTCACCTCGTTAAATATCCCCACTGTCTACTCCGCCGTTCTGGAAACTCTGCCGGACCTGCACGCCCAGCCCCCGGTGCTACCGCCGCTTTATACGCCTCCGACCTCCCGCCCGCCCCCGGAGGACGGGTTCGACCTGATCGTGCATGTTGGTGTAGCGGGCCCCGGCCCCCTACGCACCGAGCGCCTCGCCCACAAGACAGGCTACCAGCTCCCGGACTACGAGCGGCAAAGCCCCCCCATTATAATCGGCGGAGGCAACGCACGTGGGTTTGGCAGCCCACGCTACGGTGACGAGTTTGCCGACGAGCTCTTCACCTCCATCGATGTCGATGCCCTCGTCAGAGACTTGACGAGTGGTCCGGATCCATTGGTCGGTCACTTTACCTTACTGTTTTCCCTCATTAATCGCTTTTGTAGTCGGTGGAGACCTCGGACGACCCAGGTCGATTCCTCTGTGATTTCATCTATTATTGTTCGCTCGCTGAATCGCAACGGGCTGGGCGCGGGACACCGGTTCTGTTCATTCACTGTCCGCCCGTTGGACAGAAGCTGAGCACGAAGGAAGTGGCAGATGGCGTCCAGCGCATCATTGCCCATGTGTGCGGGCATCTTTAATCCATCTCTGGTAAAATATGGCAATATGGAATGTATATTTACGTGGGTTTCAATTGAAGACTTGGCTTTCAGACTTTTGTCAATTTTCGAAACGAAGCACAGCTGAAATTGCAGATTACAACAATTATTAATGTCAAGTGAACCCTCCCAAAACCCATCCAGCAATTTAGTCGAGATCGTTGAGGCTCTTCTCGCGCTTGGGGCTCTTCGACGCGACATACTTAAGGAGAGTGCTGACCTCGTCGTCGCTGAGATCCGAGAACGCACGCTCGCTCTGGGAATTCTTCGATGCAACGTGCCTCAGGAGCGTGATAACCTCGTCGTCGTTGAGATCTGCGAGGGCGCTTGTTTGCTTGCTGTAATGCGGATTAGTTCAGAGTCAATTAAAGGCCGAGGGGAGGAAAGGACTTGCCCAAGGAGCTTAAAATCGCACCGATCCCCTTCTGAGTGAGGCTTTCAACTTCAGATGAGAAGAAGCCGCGCTTGCTTGGTGGGGTGTTTCTTCGAGGCAATGTTCTCGAGAGTGACGACCTCCTCGTCGCTGAGGTCAGCGAGGGCCCCGCTTCTTGCTGCAGTGGGAGTCAGCTCAAAAATAAAGAGGAAGGGACTGACCCAAAAAGTTTGCTGAGAATGGCGCCAATGCCCTTCTCAGCGAGGGTCTCTCCTTCCAAAGTGAAGAAGCCACGGCGCTGCACTTGACCACCTAGGAGGGCGCCCTTGAGCAAGCTCTCTATGGACTGTTCCCCAGCGTCGACGAGTTTGCTGAGGAGCGATCCGAGGAAACCGCGCGCCTTGCCGCTGCTGAAACCCGATAAAATGAGATAGGCATAGTAATATGATGAATGAGTCTACTCACTCAGCGGGGATACCATCGGCGAGGCCGGAGTCATCAGAAACCTCCCCATCAGCAGAGACATCGGAATCGTCGGAATCGGAAGGAGCCTCGTCGGTGGAGGGCGCCCCAATGGACACGGAGGCAGCCGCGGAAACGGAAGTAGAAGGAGCCTCGTCGGAAGCACGCGCCCGAACAGGAGAGTGGACTCAGGGGCAGGCGCGGGAATGAGAGTAGAAGGCGGCTCGTCAGAATCGGATGCCTCAATAGGAAGAGTGGACTCAGAGGCAGGCGCAAGCGTCACGCCCATACCAGGTAAGATGCCAAGGTCTCCCAGGGCGCCCCGGATAATGCTCTCGATACTCTGATCGCTGCCGCCGATGATGTGGCTGATGAGATCTGCGAGAGCGTCACGCGCCTCAAGGTCACGGCCTGCAAGGTCGCTGCCCACGAGGGCATCCTTGAGGAGGCTCTCGACGGATTGCTCGCCGGAGTTGAAGAGCTTCCCGAGGAGATCGCTGAGAAATCCGAGTGTCTCGAGGTCATGACTTGGGACG
This sequence comes from Mycena olivaceomarginata, assembly GCA_029378375.1. Classification (NCBI taxonomy): domain Eukaryota; kingdom Fungi; phylum Basidiomycota; class Agaricomycetes; order Agaricales; family Mycenaceae; genus Mycena; species Mycena olivaceomarginata. The sequence goes on along the minus strand of JARKIC010000485.1, from coordinate 39,518 downwards.
GGCGCAGAGAATACGGGGGACGCAGCGGCAAGAAGCGCAATGGAAGCGATGGCGGGTTTTGAGTACATGCCGGATGTGAAAATGAGGGTATTGGAAAAATTCATATTGGCCCAGTTGGAGGAAGGTAAGTCAAAGGATGCGACCAGAAGGCAAAAGACAGAAAAAAGGTCAGGACCCGCGACCCACTTACTACACAGTATCTGAGGGAGCGAACAAAAAAGAAAGAGAAGCTGAGAGATGTGGATGGAAAACCGCTTTATACGATATCCTGATCGGGCTACTTAGGACAAGAGCCAGGAACCAGGCCGTGCAACTGCAAACCACTCGGTTAAATCCAAAGTTTCATGCGAGGCTGAGGCGTAGTAGCAGCTTTATCAGATGGAAAAGAGACAATCGACAAGCCGTTTCATAGGGAGTCGCCGAAAGCCCGAGGTGGCTGGATCCAATTGACCTCGTACTTGCTGAGGAGGTACCCAGCAGACGTGAGAAGGAATCGCATTATTTTGGCCAGCCTTGTCTGTTGACTGTGACGAATCCTTGGGTTCCTCAAAGCGGACCGCCTTGCCGACCTCAGTCCGTGTCGGTCAAGACGGGCGTCGGTTAAGACGGTCATGGCACCCTAAATGACAAAACGCCTAGGACATCCATCTGTGGGTCGTTCCAAACTGGAAACCGACCGAGTAGAACCGGAGAACGAGGGAGCGCAAGGGTGGCTGCCACCCGGAAACGAGGGAAGTCACGGTGGCATTAATTACGATGCATTGCGAATCCTTGAGAAGATCCTCCGGCGCGCCAACTCAGTGATCAATGAACCAGTCCAGGTAGGTGTCTGATCTGGTGCAATACTTGACGGCGGCTATAGCCACAAGAGTCCAGAGTTTTGCGAATCGGAAAACCAAGCGAACTTGCTGTAAAAGCTCTACCAACAAGATATATGAAGCCACAGAAGCGAAAGCCAGCAGGTGAGTGATGGGAAAGAATTTATTAGCTGGTTGACTCGGAGGTCGGCAGCCTGAGAGAGCAGGCCTGACCGTGAGAAAAATTTCAGGCTTGTCTTGGACGTTCTTCAGCGCTTCAGCGTTCATTTCGTTCAATACGTTCTTGTTCGACGCCTTGAAACTGGCTAGCTACAATGGCGACTCGACCTCGATTTGAACCATCACCGTGCTCCAATTCGTCAGAAATCCCAGCTCTAGCTTCCCACTGGTTGCCTTTGATTTCTGCCCCTGCAGATTTTCCAGCCGAAATTGTCAGTCTACGTCAAGTCTCGAGGCAGTTTATCAATCCAGTTACTAGTTTGAAACGGCTGTTTCCCAATTAATTCACCACCCAGAGTACAACTCTACGCTGATTTTAAGGGCGGATATCCTTACTGATACAACTTCGGATTTCCCCGCGTCGATTCCTACATTCGACGGTGCTGTGCCACTTCACAATGTTCAGAGGCGCCTACTTCCTCGCCGACCAGGACGCGATGCGCCCTTGGAACAACATTGTACTCTCTATGGCTCTGATGCTACCGCAGACACTCTTGTCCTGACTCCTGTGATTGCACCTGGTGGCTCTCTACCGTACTACCATCCTGCAGTCGCACACCTTGCATTCCGCCATATCTCAGCCACCCCTCCCATCATTCGAATTGAGGTTGTTCCATTGTCGAGTGAGGATCCCATAGATCTGGGCTCGCGTCTTTACCGGACTAGTCTGTCGCTTCTCGACGCTCTGCATCGCTATGGTTGGGGCGCTCTTACCAATTATAAGAAGCGCGTGCACCACGATTGCGTCGTGCCCCGCGAGCCGTATCAAGACCTCTACCTGGTCATGCGGGAACGCTTCAAGGGCCTCGTGGATACCTGGGTCGAGAGCACCGACCCGCTCAAGCACGTTTTTGAGGTGAATTGGAGGCTCTGGCGCTCATGTCCCCTCTTTAACGACCTGATCAGGACATCGGCATCGCCACATTCCTGATTCTTTTGTGGAAGGACACGTATCCCCCGCCCCCAGCCTCGGATGTCCCCCCAGACGAGCCCTGGCGGGCCTGGGGTCGTCCCGCTGGCGGGTTCCTCGACTTTGGGTGCGCTATCTTTCTGAGTTTACCCTCCCACCGCCCATTGAGATATGCTTCAGATGCGGCAACGGCCTCCTCACGCACATCCTCCTTTCGTGCGGGTACCCCCCGGCGTCGGCATCGACCTGCGCGCGCGCACCTCGTGGGGGACGTACTCCCCGCACACGCAGGCGCACCTCCGCGTCGACGCCTTCGACCCGCACGCGCTCGCCGCCGGCGCGGAGCCCACGCTGTACACCGCCCCGGGGCAGTTCGTCATCGCGAACCACGCGGACGAGCTGACGCCGTGGGCACCGCTCCTCGCGACGCGCGCGCGCGCGAGCGGCTTCCTCAGCATCCCGTGCTGCGCGTGGGCGTTCGACGCTCGGTTCGAGCGCGGGAAGACTGCCGCCGTGGGGGGTGGGGAGAAGGTCGGCGGAGACGAGCTGGCGGCGCTGGTGGAGAGCCTGAACCTCGGGGCGGATGCGGCGGCGGCAGCCTCGGGATACTCGCAGTATCGCATCTGGCTTGCGCAGCTGCACCGGCACTGCGGGTGGGAGATCGAGTGCGAGGTGTTTGAGGATCCCGAGCACGCGCAATTGGGCGCTAGTGGGTAAGCTACCTGTAATTTCTTGTATTCCATGCTCATCATATCACGTTCGTCACTTAGGGAGACGAAGAACGGGCGACGAAGAGGAGGCGCAGGCACACGTCGATGCTATTTTGCAGAGCGTATGGGATCGGGGGATCTTCAAGACGCGCACGCCGGAGGGCAAGACTGGGAATCATTAGTTTCGCAGTTCTTCTGCCATCCGCTTATGCAGTATGGACAAATACTGCAGTTGAGCCCTGTCGAAGGACGCTCAATTTGGATTCGGCAAATTTTCTGCCTCGGCTCTGAATTTGCTTTTAAAATCAAGCTATAGTAGCCCCGTAGCTCGATCCTTTTCCTTAGATTAAATGGAGCCGCAGACGAGCTATCTACTTATAAGTAGCCGTAATCGCCTCTGTTTATACTTCGTCCTGTGCACACAACAACCGCTATCGACCCAAAAAGGCAATATTCCAATGATATGCCCGGGAACGCCTCGCAATGTGCGATTTCAATAAAGAATGAATGTTCCAAGACATAGATGGCCCGCTTACATACAAATACGCAACGTTCAATTGTATTACGGCGATCCAATTACTTCCACGGTACCCTGCCCTACTACGATAAGGAATAGAGGCTGAGACGGAGCTTCGGTCATTCACAGCTGGTCGGGCGTGAGCGCGTCGTACGTCGGGCAGAGGTTCTTCCAGGCGTCTGCACAAAAGTAATTCAGACACCGCTGAGGGGACACACAAAGCTAGGCTTACTTGGAACGACCTCTTTGGCAGTTTTGGGGACGTCTTCAGCCATGACCACGGCCAGGCCGCTGGTTAAAGTTAGCTGGCTTGTAGCTGAAGAGAATGGAACGAAGGAAAGCTCACATGTCGAGGTGCAGGTCGATGTGGCTGGTGGATAAGGTTAGGGGCGGTATCTCAGCAGTGAGGGGAACGGAAGGACATACCAGTGGAGGAACCAGGGTCCGGGGTTATCCGTCACAAACCTGTAAACTATAAGCGTCATACAAGAGGGGCATCGTGAATGCGCACCTGAAGGTGACGTTGTCATTGGCGCCGGTGGGACCTAAGTTAGATGCATTATGAATCCCGCTCAGCGAATACAGGCTGGCTGAACTGACCAGTCCCGGTGTTCACGACATCGCGGATTACCGGATTCTTGTAATTGTAAACGCTAGAGCCCGCGCTACGAATGACATGGAAGTGGTGCTGTAGAATCATCGTGAGCATGAATGAAGGCACAGCGGAATCTAGCTGATATATGTATACGTACGCCGTGCAAGTGGAAAGGATGGGGTGCTCCCGGGTCATCGGATCCCGGAATGCTGATCTGAAGGGGAGTTAACGCATATCACAGGCCAAGGATGATTGAAGCCGACCTCGATCACTTTGTTCGGGGGCAGAGCGTAGTAACTTCCCGTGGGGAGAAGGTCGCTGGCTAGTTGGGCCCCGCTGAGGATTTGCAGCAGCGCAGGGGCAGCGGGCGGCTGGAACGACTGAGGATTTAAACAGTGAGCTTGCTGGGGAGCGAAGTAGACAGAACTTGACGTACCACCCCATTCAAAAGGTACTGCGGTGGGGTCGCTGCGAAGTTTGTCCCAATGTTCAGGTTGATCGAGACGTCGGCGCCGCCAGCCTGCGGAAGCCCGGGTACAGGGACATGCACCAGCGGATGGAGGTCCGTTTCGAGGAGCAGCTTGGTGCCCGTGATATTGGTCTTGGGATCGTATTTGGGGGCGCGAGTGTACCTAAGAATCGCCGAATTCACCCCGCCGTTGAAGCTAGTGTCGCCGAGATTGGGCACGCTCCTGATCCAGTAGTTGTCGATCTTCTGGTTGGCCTTCAATACGAACGAGTAGCGTTGGGCAGCACTGTTTGGATTTGGTCAAACAATCTCAAGATTCAGGAGAGGATGGCTTACAAGATTTGGATGGAGTCTACCTCGACGGGCTGGGTCGAAACTCCGTCGGCTTCAATGACAGTCAGTTTGTGGCCGTCGATACTATGGAGTCCTCAGTGACCAGCGTGAGCAAATAGATGGTAAGGTCTACCTGAAAACAAAGTTGGGCTCGGCCGACATGGATATCAATCGGAACCGATACTAAGATAGAGGATAGTGTGAGTCCAAGAGAATATGGAGGCTGGGTAAACGCACGCGTAAACCCGAGGTGACAGAGACGACTGAAAGTGGGGATGCAGGCTGATGCCGTTTGATGAGTCGCGTATATGTGGGAGTAATTATACAACCTACTCCGCCAGCAAAGCGGCCCTTGCCATTGATCAAGACTGAAGTCGCGAACAAAGGGAAGGGGGCATTGCGTGAAGGGGTATGGAACCAATCCGCGAGCGAAATAATCGTGTCGACATTGTCAATGTCCTGCATCCCGGGCCAGGATTGAGATCAATGCACAAAGGAAAGAGTTGTGGCGCACATAAAGAGACTGAAGGGAGCGAGTCAGAGACACGATCACGACAGCAGAAAAACGCGCGCACCTTGTGAGGATCTTCCGGGTCATAGATGATCAATGGGCCTCTGAGACCGTCGATATATTGAGTTGCTGGTAAATGGTAAGCTCAGGTATTCGGGTTCATCGAAATGACACACATAAATGCGAGTGGTACCAGAACGTGCTGGAAAGATTGTGAGGCATAGATAAAGGTCGACAGGATATGGCCTACCCAGCCTAGAGAGAGAAGGTAAGCCGTCGTGTTCCCTTGATCGAGATAATTCCACATACCTGTCTGCAATTGAAGTGAGCCACTTTTACAACTTTAAAGTGGTGGAAACTTACCCAGATGGCGTGAAGTCATACAGGAAAGAATTGTTCGCGGCAATGGGGCATTCTAGAACGACGCTTCAGAAGGGATAATAACATAATTTGAGGGTACGCACGGGTGACAAAGGCAGGTCTATCAAAGATGTAGGTGTCGGAATAATTCAAAGCCTGAAAAACGAGAAACATACCCGTCGGCCCAGCTGGTTTCATCCTGAAAAATGCCGTGCCAATGCTAGATAATACGGTTACGGAGAGTCCAACGAGATTGTAACACTACTTGCGATAGAGGTACTCCGGAGCATTGTGGGGTCCGTCAAAGAGTCGATTACATTGATTGAAAGTCTGTCGCCCTGCCATTGAGGTCAGATTTTAGGTCAAAGTTCATCGAGGTTGGACGCACCTTATTGGCGAGGATAGGAGTCCCAGGGAAAGTCCCCCCAGCCACCACAGTACTGAATAAAAGTCAGTTGGTCTTCCCTCCAGATGTCCATTGGTCGTACGATCGAGGGAACCCATCGAGATTCAGATTCTTGTTGACAATGTGGAGATTTCTGACATTTCCTGGACCGAAAGCATAGCTGCTAGAGACCAAGGAGAAGACGAATAAAGAAGGAAAATTCATGTGGTGGAAGATAATGGCAGAGGGATGGACCCGAAGATGCCTAACCTGCCGCAGAAACGTCTCTTATAGTATGCCGCGGAGCGTCAATCGCGGAAGATCTTCAGAAGCGTGGGACAAGTCAAATTGAAACACTCTCCCAAGATGTCGCTGGCAGACATGTTCTATCCCCAAAATGTTCAACCCTGCGTTCGGGTGGTGCACGTCCGTCCGATTCGGAACACCTAGGCAGTCTATCGGCATAAACACGAAGCACCGGACCACTAGGCATCATTTATACTTGAATTATACATGTAATCCAGCGGGAAGTCGTGGACCAGAGAGACGCGGCGTTCGATTTAGGCTTTAGCCGGCCGAGGTAAACGCCGCCGGATGATTGAGGAAGCCGGGGATCTGGTCCAGCGATGGTAAAGGACTGTATACGTCTCATGGTAAAGGATGTATACGTCTCCAGAAGCAAACAATATCACGCTCCTCGACCGCTCGTTGTATTGAAGTTGGTGGCTCGGAAGATCGCCGGTTTCGGCCTTTCACTGCCACCGAGCGGTCATCTCTCGTCTTCTCCCACCATCACAACAGCCTATCTCGTTCGTTTTCCCCATGAGCCATTAATGCGGTTCCGCCGTTCCAGCTTTGATACCGAGCCTCGCTATTGCAGTCGTTTGGCAGATCTCGACACTGACATTTTTTTCCCCGAAGAATTGATCGTTCAAACTTTCATTGGGCTTTCAGAAGACGTCAAGTGCTCACTGGCAAATCAAGTTCGAATTGGAGTAAGCACTTTAGAGCCTGTTCGGCTGCGCTGATTTCGACCTATGTCAAGTGCAAATTCTCCGGTCTCCGATCGAGCCCGACTTCTGACCATCTCCCACTTGAAATACGTCTAGGTCGGTGCAGCCGAACAGGCTCTTACTATACTGTCAGATCCCCCCTTTGCCTCGAATCACTTCTTCAATATTGATCATCCAACTTGGACAAGTTCTTGATGAACTGCGACAATGCATAGATCTCTACTGCTTCACATGCATGTCTATCTTGCCATATTTTTGCTGCCATTGACCGAGACGATACTCCCCAGGAACTAGACCGACCCATAAAATATTGAGAACTGGTGTTGGCGCCGAAGCGACTGGTAGAGATCATCTTAGTGGTTGGCTGTCGCAACTCTTGGAGATCGGAGTGAGCCCGCGGTTTTGTTGATGGTGTGTGCGTGCATCTGAAACCGCCTGTCAGCTCCGACACCAGCCGACATCGCGCACCAAGTTACTGGGGACAGACTTGCATTCAAACTCGGAACGCGCATTTATGAATCGACTACCAGAGTCTCAGTAAGCCTTTTGCCGGATATATTCCCACATCCGCACCGCAGTTGAGGCCAGCAAGGCTTCACAAGGCCTCACCACTCTTCACAAGTTCGCCACTCTTCTCTCAAAATCCATCTGATTTTTATCAGCGAGGAGCGCGCGACTTTACTCCAATCTGATGTCCGCTCGTGAACCGTTCTTTGGTACACACACCATGCCGAGCGCCGAACATCATTATGCAGTCCCAATCTAAAGGGAATTCATCTCTCTTTTATTATCCCTGTCATATATCTCGTATACCCGGACTGGACTCCACATATAGTAGACGGGCCAAAGTGGAACAAGGCCGCTTGAAGGCGAGACGAAATCCAAAAACCGAATCGCACCTAATAGTTCTCGCTCGTCGCTTCCTCGACCTTCCCTGTGACAAACTGTCTTCCTGTCAACAACATTTGCCGCGGCGTGTTATTCTGGACCGTTGGTTCAGCATCCTCGATCCACAGCTGACCGAACCAGAGCTGTACGTACGGCCTTCTGAAGTAACGCTTGCCAGAAATACTCAGAATAGCTCGCTCCTATATCCGTACCGCGGCGGAGCGATGAAAAAAGTCACTCCTCTTCTTTGAACTTTCAGATTTCCATCTTTCATCAGCAGATGACAACGCATTGCTCCAATCTGGTGTCGACTCGCTCCATATTCTCCGACACCGTGCGGACGGCCAAAGACTACCATTGTGCATTGGGTAGCCCCAGTCCCAAGGGAATTTACCCGTCTTTTCTGGTCCCTGCCATATACTCGCTGGATTCGACGGGCACCATCCATCTAAATAACTGAATCGAACAAGCCCGCCTGAAACCTCAAGAGACCCTGGCACCTGGCTCTCTCTAGTCGCGCTCTCGACCTGGTCTACCGAAGGAGCCTCCCTGTCAACAGACCTGCGTTTAAGAAGCGGGATTCACGGACGGGATTGGAGATCCCGCTTTTCAACCAAGTAAAGACATGCAGCGAGCGCACGCGTTGGCTAATGAGATATACGCTTTGAAAAGTCAGCAAGAGTTGGTACAACGAGGGATCCTTCTCCCACCCCATCTTCGGTTTATCCTGATAAAGCACTGAGAAGGAGGAGTCGGCCATGCCAGCCAAATTCAGAGACCTCAGAAAACATACAACCAGCGCCTTTTCAGGACGTAATGGACGCAAGGTGGAATGACATACATCAGAAAATACGGCTGGCCACCGTAACCGTATGTAGACCACGGAATAAGGCACCCGTAACAAGTACGGTCACGGTGCCGTGTCCCTCTCCGTGCCCATGCCTGCAAACCCCTTCCGCACCTCCGTCGATGATATCCAATCCAATCCGTCGCCCCGCAGCGCCCCGCGCTGCCTCAACTGCGCATACCTCCGCTGGGTTTGAGATGAATGTCCGGGGGGCTGATTGATGTCTTCTGCACGGCACGGACACGACACGGGAGTCAGCCGTATTGCATACCTCCGCTGGGTTTGAGATGAATGTCCGGGGGGCTGATTGATGTCTTCTGCACGGCACGGACACGACACGGGAGTCAGCCGTATTGACCGTGTTGGTGGAGCCGTTACGGCCATGGAGAAGGCATCGCGGCTTCGGTAAAGGTTGAATGTTGAAATGGGGTGGAGAATGCATGATAAGTAACGGCTCTTAGCCGCTGACAGTCAGTCATATACTTTCTCTTCCATAGATCTTGTCGGCAGCCAACAACAAACCCGCTTACCGTGACGCCCGCCGCGCAGAACCCGATAGCCCAAACTTCAAGGCCAACTCGCCAAACCACAGACACAGCCTAGTATTCCTGGACCGTCTTCAAGTCTCGATATTTCTATTCCCTGGCGCACTCATGATTCACTAATTATTGATTGTCTACTGATGCATATTATAATAACGCCCTGCACCTTGTTCCATTTGCTCCACATCAAGTTCACCGTCTTTATTGACGAAATCTTCGCTTGCCTGTCAACGGGTCTTTTGCAGTCTTTTACCCAACATTTCACGGCACTACCCTGCACCGTCACCTGCTCCCCTTTACAACCAGCCCCGCATCATGCGACTGGCTCCACCTGCGAGTTCCCCGGGGCTGTTACGATGCACTTGGCTAACTTATATCCGAGTCGGCGGGTGCGAGAATGTATTATACAACACCGCACCCTGGTGAGTTTATTCTGCCCTTGTGTAAAATACTCATCATCTTGTCCCGGATCGGCGGTCGCGATCTCATTGGTATTTGCGGCGCCAGTCTTCATGCCGGCCCGCAATACTACGGCCGTATCCTTGCACGCCCGCATCCTTGCACGCCCGCACTACTCGCGGCCGTGACGGTATACGGCACGGTGACCAGCCCTATCAAAAAAATAGTGGTGTGCTGGTGAATGTTGTCCGTGGAAGCGGGCTTCAAGCAGTCGGAATGTGGGTGGATGACAATACATAAAAGAGAGGAAGTTTTGGAGCAGTCATGGTATCTAGGACACTAATAGCTGAATACCCTCTCTCGTATTTCTTCACGGAGGCCAATTAGTAAATCAGGGGATGCGTCGCGCCTCACGTAACATCCCGTGACCGTGTCAAGCGCCATCAGGAAAGGGTCGGGCCGGCTCATTCTCGAAGGTTGGGAGAGCGCAAGGGGCCGGCTGTCAAGCGCCATCAAAGATGGACCCCTTGCAGTATGTTCGTGTTTGTCACTCCCATTGATCCCACTGACAGGCACGTGTAGCCGCGCCTAGCCGCGCGCGCGAGGCGCCGCAACCTAATCGATGGACGCGGGATTGTATCTACAATAACACGAGTACGGGAGAATGTTAATTAATGTGTTTAGGTCTTAGGAGGCAATAAAAGCGGTGAGTGACCCATATCTCCAACAACACGAGTACGGGAGAATACCTACAGCAACACGAGTACGGGAGAATGTTAATTAAGGTATTTATGTGGCCTGAGGAAGTAATAAAAACACTCCGACGAAGAATTGCGCGCAGACGAACGCGCGCGCGGCAACACGTGAGCCTGTCAGTGGGATCAATGGGAGTGACAAACACGAACATACTGCAAGGGGTCCATCTTTGATGGCGCTTGACAGCCGGCCCCTTGGGAGAGCGTCATCTCTAAGCGGTCGGCCTGTCTTGGTGAAGGCGCCGGAGTCTTCCAAGAATTTTGCTAGTGCGGCAATCCCGTCTTCCTTGCCCAAGATTTCGGGCATGGACAGGTCCCTCGAGGCTTCTTTGAGGGAATGTCGTGGTCGTCGTAACGAGGGTAGTCGCGTAGTAGATGCTCCCGTGTCTGGAATGGCTCGCCACAAGGGCAGTCAACGCTCTCGGATGGTACAAATCGACTGCAGTGTGGCTGGCCCGCGCGCGGCTTCGGATCGCATATTGTTGCTATCGCGGCAGTGTTGTCGGCGAAGAAGTGGAGGTGTCGTACCGCCTCGTTATCCTTCGTGAGTCTCTCCACTCGGCCCGCCCCAAGTGCCAGTGCCTCCATCTCTCCATCGTACACCTCGGCTGCGCTATCCAGTCCCGCCGATCCTGCGAAGACCTCCTCCCCTTCCCGCGACCGTGTCAAGCTCATTCGGTCTTTTCTGCCTACGACACCCGACTCGGAAAGAAAGCTACGAAAGCCTGCGAAGACACCCACACGCAGCTCTATGAGCTTCTCCACGCTCCCTCCCGAAATCTGTGGCGCCATATGCGCTGAGGTCAAAGAATTGCGCGGCAACCTCGCAGTTCTTTGCACAACCTCTCGCAATTTCTGTCGTGAAGCACAGCGCATTCTCTACCACTCTGTGGATCTACAGGGACGAGACATGCAGGCTACAAAGTCGTGGGCTCGCGCCGTCACTCAGCACACACATTTCGCCGAGCGCATGCACGCGCTTACGCTGCAGCTTCCAAGTATCGAGTCCCAGGACGTGTCGGATATCGCGAAAATCGTGAAAGCGCTTAGCAGATGCATCAACCTGAAGGAACTTCGTGGTGTCCCCGAATGCATGGTCAGTGCGTGCCCGTTCCGCCTCCAGAAGTTCGAGAATTTGGCGCCCTTCAAAGGATGGTGGGACGACGATTTTTGGAAGACGCAGACGGAGATTCGCGTTCTTTCGCTTATGTATTTCCCTCCTTCCCTCGAAAACCAGCTGCCAGTGCCCAACCTCGTTGCCCTCAGGATCGTCGTGCTGCACAATTTGCCAGAAAGACCCTTGCAGCGAGTCGAGACCGGGTTCCATACAGATTTGACTCCACTAGCCCGATATTCCCGGACCCTGACGACTTTGAACCTCCGGGGCGAGTGTTATCTTAGTCCCATAACCCAAATCCTCGCAGCTATTGCGGCATCTTTCCCCTCCTTGCTGCATCTGGGCCTTATTGAGGTAAAAAAACATGTATGTATACTCCGAGGCTGCGGTTTATCTGTTCGTGCTCACTCCTATCACAGCACATCCTCAATAACTTCATCGAGAATTCTCCAACTCCGATCCTCCGAACAAAGTTTCCCAAGCTCCAAACATTCGTCCTCCACGTATGCAATATCGGGCGCTTCCTGGATCAGACCGATCCCGGTAGCGACAGCCACTCCCATAGCTACGACACGGCCTCTGCGCCGGACCTAGAACGCCTAGGGGTGGACTTGCTGAAAGCGTGTCCGACGTTGCTGCGAACCGCCATCGGGGCGGAGGCGGTACAGGGCCAAGAACTGAGCTGTATGCTCACGCGATCGAACGGAGCAGGAGTAGGGAGCGCGATTCATGCAGAGGCTGGAACGGCCTTGGATTTCCTCGACATGTTTTGGAACCCGTGAAGCGGTGGGCACGCCCCTCCCTCCCCTCACCCAGTGCTCGTGTGGAACTTCCTGCTTGCAGAATCCCTTGATCCATAGACGACAATCTTCTCGAGCCCCAAGTATCCAATACGAGGCCAATGGTTCTTGCTCCCTTCCCACTACCGCCAGTCCTCTCAGATGGGTTACGTCCTTACAGCACAAGCCATCTAAGAGGTCAGTACGTAAATATTTTAGGCGGCCACCCGCGGCCACTGGGGTGACAAGGTGGGCAATACGTGCGCAAATTGTTGTCCATTCTACCTCGCTATCCTGATGCCCGCAGCAGCCTGTATCCTCGAGCAAGTATAATCATTACAACATTTCCCCCTTCGGCTACCTCACGGCGGCATGCCATTAAATTGCACATGCGCCGTCCGCCCCCTTCGTTTCAATTCCCTCTCAAGTAACTTCATCCCAGCAATCGGATGCGGAGCATGCACACGACGCGGCTCTATAAGAGCAGCCAATGGGGCTGGAGTGAAGCCAGCGGGGCGCCCGAGGTGACAAGCGGGGATCCGAGCCATAGATATTTAAATCTAGATCGCCAATTTCTCTTCTGGCCACTTATGACCGACCCTCGCTATCAATCATGTCGCCCCCCTCCAAATCATCAACAGAGCTGAAAACACGGACCGTCCCAATGCGAGTACTCGTACTTGGTTTCCCCTGCACGGGGACGTCGTGTGAGTCCATCTTATTTTATGCTTCACGGTTCTGCGGACACTGTCTTGACGGGAACCATGTGGGCAGCAATGCGCGACGCATTACGAATGCTTGGATATAACGACACGCATCACATGGACTCAGTCTTCCGAGACCCGTCCCAAATCTGGCCTTGGACAGCAGCCATATATGACATGATTTATGGAAAGGGAAAGCCCTACGGGCGGGCCGAGTGGGATTCCTTACTCGGGGACTGCCAGGCGCGTTACCCTCGAGTAGCTTGTCATCCATGGGCAAGAAATTTCTGAATTTCGTGTTTAGGCCGTGACGAACTTGCCGAGCATCCTCTTCGCAGAGGCCCTCATCGACGCGTATCCCGAGGCAAAAGTGATCCTCACACTCCGCGAGGCCGACGCCTGGTATATCTCCTACAACAACAACATTGGCAGCATTCTTCGCAGCCCGCACGTCCCCATATTGCAGGTGCACTCAACCCGGGCTTCGTCGACAAATTCTTGGACTTCGCACGCACCTGCTCTACCGTGCTGCTCAGCAAAAATGGCTGTGCCGCGCTGCTCGGGAAAGAGGATACGTCGAAGGACGAGGCCAAAGCATGCTTTGTAGCACACTACGACCGAGTGCGGAGCCTGGTTCCTCCCGAACTGCTACTGGAATACCGCGTTGGCGAAGGGTGGCCACGGCTGTGTGAGTTTCTTGGGGACGGTGTGCCGGCGGAGGATTTTCCAAATACAAACGACACAAGGATGATTCGGGCGAGAGTAGCGGATGCCGTTGGGTGGTGTGTCGCGGAGTGGCGCTGAGGCTCGCCCTACTGGCGCTGCTGTTGGGTATGGCGATATATTGGCAGACACGTCGATAGATTTGTTTGCAGTGAAATGCTTTTCACACTCGTTCTTTGCACAATGCAAGCTGGCATCAAGTAGTGTTGCCGCGACTTAGACTTGGCCGTCCTTAAGTCGACTTGGCTGACAAGACTTGAGTCAGGTCAAGTCAAGTCGGAACTGAGACTTGACTTGACTTGCAAGTCAGTGCAAGTCGACTCGGAGTCACTTGAGTAGACTTAAGTCGGATTTCGGATCTGAGAATCCTCAAAAGCCTCAAAAGAGCCTTGTAACAGCCCTACAGCTAATCTAAATTGTCTGGAATATGTGATACACCATGTAGTAATATATTTTCAGCGAGTGTAAGGACAACAATAGTGTATCACATATTCCAGACAATTTAGATTAGCTGTAGGGCTGTTACAAGTACCTCAGAGTGCACCACTTTTCTTCCATGTGTTTCCTTCTTTCTGTGCTCCTGGTTTGACTCCATTGCTTTTGTTTGGTCTACTTTGCTCGTTGGCATGCAATTTTCTATTTCCTCAACTATTGACCTCAGCTATGCAGTATTGCCGTGAGTTTTGTTTCCAATAGGCTGCCCAAACTTAAAGAATGTTTTACCAGCAGGTCTTTCTGCGATACACTCGCTGCAGAGATTGTTTCAGAGCCAACAAGTAAATAGGGGCTCTTTTTGTCGTTGCATTTTTTTCCAACTTCTGGCTCCATCAAAGGTCTTGTAAGTGAAGTAATAACAATGTTTGAGAGTGGTTTCAGTCAGAGTAGTGCCCAGTGGCCATATAAAATCGCCTAGAAACACTTTACGATCAATTTTTGATTGTAAAGTGTTTCTTGGCGATTTGATCGGGGCTGTGCACACAGCCCCACATAGCCCCGCACTTGCATTTTGCCTCCGTCTTCAAGCAACGTCTGCCCCAATCTCCGGGGAGGTTGAGGCCCTGATTGCCAAACTGCAGGGCCTGGATATTGAGCAGGCAGATCCAGCTCTCTGGGACAAACTCTCCCAGCTAGTCCTATTTAATTGACCCAAAGTTGCTTTATGATCAAAAAATGATTGTAAAGTGAATGCTGGCCCCTGTGGTTGTGCTCGGTCCCGCCGGATCCCTTAGCCGATCAATCATTTCACAAGCAGAACAATTGTGTGTCACTGATGCGCAACTCTGTTTCAACAACCGATGGACCACTACATATCGAAATCAATCAGCTCTGGGAGCTCGTCTGAATCAAAGTCCACGGGCAATGAGGGGTGCCAAGTATCCCAACCGTCACAGCTAAAATTCACTGGCCCAAGCAATCGGCGGGCAGGAGATCCAACCTCTGACAATGAGGCAAAGATTGCCCTTCGTGAGCTGCCCGTTGAAACAAATGGCAGTAGAGTAGATTGAGACTCCCTATCTGATTAATTCAGGTCCAACAATCTGTTTAGCTGATTGAACTAGAGACTTACTTCCAGGTTAGCAACCAATGTTTTAATCACAAATAAAATGATTCCGTGACGTTGGACAATAGAGATATCATCAAGAAGTTTGGATGATGGGCGCTGCATATCTATGACCCCCCCCCCCCCCCCCCCCCCCCCGTCATCCGCAGCCACCGCTTCAGGGGGATTGTTCGAGGCATGTGTGCAAAGAATCTTG
Organism: Mycena olivaceomarginata; assembly: GCA_029378375.1. Classification (NCBI taxonomy): domain Eukaryota; kingdom Fungi; phylum Basidiomycota; class Agaricomycetes; order Agaricales; family Mycenaceae; genus Mycena; species Mycena olivaceomarginata. Next base: position 24,167 of record JARKIC010000485.1, on the reverse strand, counting down.
TAGTCCTTCACAACCAGATCAGTTGTGCTGATTAAATGAACAGACTGTAACCTACTGCATTGTCTCGAAGCATCTGGATGGTTCAAGAACGCTTGCTAACACTATTGCACACCACTTTATGGTCGCTGGTAATCATACTCATTTTGGCACGAACTTCTTGAGGTTTCATAGCGACTCCACATGCATGGGCAAAGAATCTACGAAAATCAAGCTCACCGTGTGGCAACGAAGGTCTGTGGGACTGGCCAAAAATTCTCTGAGAGCAAGAATCTGTTGTAGGAACAACAGTCTCTGATTGATTTCATTTATGGGATCATATTTACGGAAATGCCAGAGGAGAACGACGAGTAGTTGAATTTGTATCTTGCCACAGTTTGACTGCTACTTACAGCTAGTATTGTAAAAATCAAGTGCCGTCCAACCTCGTGAGTTAATACTGGTGTAACTCAACCGACTTGAGTCGACTTAAGTGACTTCAAGTGACTTCAAGTGACTTGAGCCCACCAAGTCAAGTCAAGTCAAGTCGGAAGTTACCACAAGTCGACTTAACCAAGTCGACTTCCGACTTAACAAGTCGCGGCAACACTAATCGCTACTACACATGGTGTTAATTAAGCCAAGCTACATGCAGAAATGTGGCACTCACCACCGAACTGAACACAAACACCGGGTTCATTGTATCAATAAAGTCCCACACCGCCTTCTCCTTCAGCTTGTTCGCCTGCCAGCCATTGAGATAAACGGGGAAGTACGAGAGTGCTGAGCGCAGGCTGAGATCGTGCGCCGTAATGACGAAGAAGTCCGGGTCTGTGTCGAACGAGGCGACCTTGTCCAGCGATACGACCACCTTCGCTGGGTCCGCATAGAACGAGTCGGTGAGGTTGGAGATCGAGAGTAATGCCTCCGCGCATGAGGGCAGATCGAAGGCGTGCAGGTGAGAGCCGGGGGGGGCGAGAAGTATTGTAGAAAGGGAACTGGGTAAGGGAAAAGGGTATATTTTATTCCAAGAAATCAACGGGCTTTTATACCCCAGAGAACAATGTAGAAATACAAGTACAAATAGATAGGGTTGAACAATGGAGTAGATGAGTTTCAGACCAGCTGAAACTCATCATGCAACACTAGTCTCCATCCCAGCTGCTGTGCATATCCATGCCAGCATCTCTCTATGTGTAATATTGGCATGCCAGCAGGCCGATACACGTTAGATCCCCATAACAATATCCAGTGCATGTTTAACACGTTGGAGGAATGATGTGTCGCGTATGTGGCGGAATACAACACTCCCCCTCAAGCACGAGTCATACCGAGACGAGAGATGAAGTACTCGTGCTTGGATTTGTCGAGGGGCTTGGTGAACAAGTCCGCAGTATTTTCCAAGGTTGGGCAGTAGGAAACTGAAGCTTCGTGAGAAGCAAGTTTCTCCCGGATGAAATGGTGTCAAACGTCAATTTGCTTAGAGTGGGCGTGGAAACCGGAGTTCTGTGCGAAGCAAATTGTGCTGTGGTTATCGACAGAGATGTGTGTCGGCGTGATGGAAGTGGAATCATGCATCTGAAACCGCTCCAGGATTTTGGAGAGGTACTGAGATTGGCTGAGGAAAATTGAACCATCAGCATCCTGAGTAACTTCCATGCCTAAAAGCTGGCGAATTGGGCCGAGCTTTTTAACGTTGAACATAGACTCGAGCTGGGTTTCGACGGCGGTCATGAGAGCAGGAGAGGATGCGAGGATTTTCATGTCGTCGACATGGACTGCAACAATTGTGATGTCGGCACCGTTGCGTTTGAGATAAACACATTGGTCAGAAAGAAGTCGGGTGTAGCCTCGGGAAAGGAAAGAGCTGTTTAACTCCTGATTCCAGACACGGCCTGACTGTTTGAGGTGATAGAGTGCCTTGTTTAATTTCCAGACCCGGGTGGTGCCGTCGCGGTAGTGCTCTGGCTGCTGCATGTAGATTTCCCTCATCAAGTTTGCCGTCAAGATATGCGCCAATCATGTCCACAACATGAATGTCAAGATGGTAGCTTGCAGCGAGGGCGAACAGCAGGCAGATGGTTTTGACTCGGACAACAGGCGCAAATATCTCGTCGTAGTCGATTCCTGGAATCTGGGAGAAGCCTTTGGCAACGAGTCAGGCTTTGTAGCATGTGATCGTGCCGTTTGTGTCGTGTTTGAGGCGGAAAAACCCATTTACAGGTCTTTGGGAAGTGACATGAGGGAGAAAGTGCCAAGTTGGCGTAGTTGCTCCATCTCGTTGTTCATCGCTGTATTCCACTCAGGCCAGTCGGAGCGCGATTTTGCTTCCGTGACAGTGAGAGGATCATTGGAGATAGGATCAACGACCACAGCCAGTGCATATCCAACAAAGGCACTTTTCCGCATACGAGGGCCAAGCACAATGTTGTCCTCACTGATGTCGCTGTTTATGTCATGTGGCGCTTTGGGTGTGGGAGGTGGAGTGGACATGGGAGACGAAATGGGTGTTAAAGTGCTCAAGGTTGAATCACTGGAAGGCAATGGCGGAGAGGTCGATGAATCGGACGGAGCCTCGGACTCAATATGTGGTTCCTGCACTCTCCCCCTTGGGCTGAGGTGGAGGAGAGACATCAGGTGCGATGGAGTCATTGATGAAGGTGATGTTCCGTGATGTAAGGACTTGGCGTGTAGCAGGAGTGTAGTATCTCCATGCTCACGACTCATCGGAAATTCCAATGAATATGCATGAACGGGTTTTTGTTCCAATTTTGGAGGTCTTTCCGTCCTGCTGTAGAACTTCACATGGAACTCCAGATTCCTGCAGGGCAGCAACATTCGGTTTCTTGCCCCAAAAGGCTTCGTCCGGCGTGATTTTATCGCCGAGAGCACGTGTGGGAGACCAACTCTTGAGATATGTGGCATAGGTAACGGCCTCTGGCCAAAGGAATTGGGGAATATGGTGGGCAATGAGCATGGCACGAGCATGTTTGGCAAGAGTGCAGTTAAGATGTTCCGTGATACCATTCTGTTCTGGCAAGTAGGGTGCCGTGAGCTCGAGGCAAATGCTGCGGGAGTCGAGATAGTCGTGCACTTCCTTGGAAACATATTCCTTAGTGTTGTCGGAATGAAAGGCTTTGACATGTGTCCTGGTTTGGGTAAAAATGTATGTGTCGTAATCCTTGATTCAGCCCAGCACCTCCGTGGGCTTCTTCATTGTGTAGATTATGGTGCGGTGTTTTGCACCATCAGTGAAACTGATATAGTACCGCTCACTGCGGATGCCGGTGACCCACAATGGTCCCCAGACATCAGTGAATATCATCTCGCCAATTTCCGTGTACTCGCGTTCAGCCTGGGCTGGAAACGGTGCAACGTGGGATTTGGCCTTGATGCAGGTCGCACATTGGGCAGAAGGGGTGCTGGGGGAATTAATGTTCATCCCTTCAACCATGTTGTTATTCTTCAGCAATTTGACAGATGCTGGAGGAATATGTCCAAAAATGCGGTGCCATTTGTCCCAGGAATGGTAAGGGGCAACAGCGGCAAAGGCGGGAGTGGTCTGTGATAGTGCTGGTGAGGACAGGGATGCCAGCGGGACAACCGATTGTGATTCGGATGAAGGAACTAATGTGGATGGTGATAGCGGGGATGATGATATCACTGGGAACACGGCGGGAGTGGATCAGATGGTACCACAAGTGATTGTGACATGGTAAAGGTTGCCAACCTTCTTGCCATGCATGATCTCCATGTGTTTAGGAGATGAGGTTGTAAGGTGCCTCAGGGACATGGAGTGCATCCCGGAGAGTGATGTTGTAGACAGAGTTTTTAATGTGAGAAGCGACGGCGGTGGTGCCGGTTCCGTGGCATCGGACACTTCCAAACCAGATACAGTGTGGTTCCCAGCAATGGTGTACAACTGGAAAAAATCCTTCGACATGAGGATGTGTTTGCTGGCACTTGAGTCAGCAATCCAGGAGCCGTGAGGAAGGGGTGATATGGTGTCTTGTGCCATGAATGCGAAATCAGTATCAGAGTTGGATGATGACTGCACGAGGTGCGTGTGGTGCTTGTTCGCATAGCGCTCCTTGTGATTTGTGAGTGTTCTGCTCCTGGGCGGTGGAATATGTTTTTTCCTGCCTTCACATCGCGGCAGTCTCCGATCATGTGCCCGATCCGACCGCATCCATAGCAGATGACTTTCACTACGTTCCGCCGTCGGCTAGACTCAGTCTGCCGAGGTCCGTGTAGCCGAGTCAAGGCTGTGCGTGGCCGGCTACACAGATCACACAGATCTGTGTAGCCGGCCACGCACAGCCTACACGGACCTCGGCAGACTGAGTCTAGCCGACGGCGGAACATAGTGTTTTGGACTGAATGGTGGCTGCTTGGCGCACTGGTGCTTGTGGAAGTTCGCCGGACGCGCCACCTCATCGGAGGAGAGTTTGGCTAGGCGACGGTGATCCTGCTCAAGACTGCGAGCAACGAGTTTGGTGGATTCCGTCAATGATGCCATGTCAATCCCAGAGATGAATGTGTCCCAGGAATCCAGCAGTGACGTGAGGAGGGTGATGGAATACTCCTCCTCTGCAAATTTGGTTCTCTGCGCCGCAAGTTTGGAACACAGGTTGGTGAGGGTGCAAATGTGCTCCTTGATGTTGGCGCCCTCCTCACAGCGAAGCCGTGCAAGTTGACGGTGGAGGAATACAACAGTGATAACACCTTTAGGTGTATAGGTGTTGGCCAACATATGCCACACAGCCTTTGAGGTTGTAGCATCGGTGATGTACACCAACGGGTCGTCTGCAACACGCAGATGGATTTGGGAGAGGGACTTGCGTTCCTTCGAATCCCATTCCAAGATGGCGGTGGCCTGTGTACCGTTTGGATCAACAATGGTGCCGGCAGCGTTGATTGTGTGCTGGGGACATGGAATGTCACTGGTGGCGTAGTCGATGAGCCCCTGGTCCATAAGGATATCCATCAGCTTGACGGACCAGGTGCAATAATTATCTTTGCTGAGCAGATGCTGGATCCGATATGCGGAGGTAGTGGAGTCAGACATGGTGTGGATGTCGAGCGAGAGGCGGAGTGTGCGTCACTAATGGGGTGCGAGAGGCGTCAAGTAGGTGTCGTAAATATGGGTGCTGGGTGCGAGAGGTTTCCTGCGCTTTGCAAAGGAGTTGGCACAGTGGTCGCGAGAAGTGGTGGAAGTACTGGGGGTTGATTGAGGAGAGTAATGTGATGTGATGTGTTGAAAGGTTTGTAGGAAAAGCTGAAGTGGGGAGAAATTCAGTTAAGGCGAGGGCCCATAACCTATTGTAGAAGGGAACTGGGTAAGGGAAAAGGGTATATTTTATTCCAAGAAATCAACGGGCTTTTATACCCCAGAGAACAATGTAGAAATACAAGTACAAATAGATAGGGTTTGAACAATGGAGTAGACGAGTTTCAGACCAGCTGAAACTCATCATGCAACACTGCTGTATGTCTCCATCCCAGCTGCTGTGCATATCCATGCCAGCATCTCTCTATGTGTAATATTGGCATGCCAGCAGGCCGATACACATTAGATCTCCATAACAATATCCAGTGCATGTTTAACACGTTGGAGGAACAACGTGTCGCGTATGTGGTAGAATACAACAAGAAGAAGTCCGTGGAGATAGCGGACTTGGATTCTTCGAGGAGGTGCGCGGGGCAGGGGAAGTTCATCTGGAACTGGGGCCACGGATGGGCCTGCCCGGCATGGTGGAAAGTGTCCCCGCCGAGCACAATGAAGGAGTTAGGTGTGACATCAGTGAGGGCAGTGAGATGTCCCGGCAGGTGCTGTTCAGAGTTTAGATTAGTATCCGTTCCATATTGTTGAAAATTGCCGCAAGAAATACCTTCACCAGGAGTGTCCACAAGATAGAAACTTCCGTCGCCGAAGTAGTCAACGGCCTTCAGGCCACTGAAGGTCAACTTGGCGTTGGCAAAGTTGACTGTGGTGATGTCGGGACCGCTAATGAAATGCAAACGTTAACTGCAAAGTCAGAAGAGCATAATGTACCAAACTCACATGAAATCACTTGCTTGCAAAGTCGCAGTGGGGGATTCTGGGAACGTCGTGAGGTTGGTGTCCGGGCCAATTATGAGCTTAGTAGAGTTGAGAAATGTAGACGTGTCACCCTGGGAAAGTTTATAGATAGACCTTTGGAAGAGACAAGGGACATACAACATGGTCAAAGTATGCATGGCTGCGAGCGTAAGGTCAGCGTGACGGCATGTCAGAGTAATTGAGACTATTTACCCTCCAAACGACTGTGTCTATGCTCGTGAGGTTGATCCCTCCATCTTGAAGCAATACTGTGATATCCTTGTAGGGCAAGGATAAGGATGAGTGCTGGGGGCGACAGACAATGTTTGACTACTCATCCTTCTGTCCAAGGGGCTTCCGAACTGGAACCTCCGACTCCACGTCGCCGGTAAATACTTTTATTCAACAGCCCAAACAAAACTAGACTTCCGTGCCCTCCACTGAAACGAAGCTTTTTTTGCCTGCACTTTTCTTGCCCCGAAAGGCATCAATCACCTCGCCCTGATTTGCTACACCGCCAAAGTGCCGACAGGTTGTCGGCAGCTGGGAAGAATGTGCGCACTGCATGTCAAGAAAGGGAGGATCCCAGGTGCCGCTCACCTGAGTCCAGGAAATCATGTCAATGGCCCCATGCTGGGGCCAGGACTAGCTGGCGGCCAGCCGTAAGCTCGAGATGACAGCCAGCCGTGGTATCAGATGTCTTACATAGTGTTTGCTTTGTGGCTCGCATACGCAGTTGAATAATTGTTGTAATACTTTGTAATATTACCCAGTCTACATAAGGAAAACAAATTGCTCGCCCAATGACGTCCCCCGGTGCAGAGGTCGGTATATCAATATCCGTGGTATTGACAGACAGGGCCATTCGTAGAAGTATCCAGAAGTATAATGCGAAGCACGATTGCCTGGCGATGAACATGAACTCAGATCGGATGAGCAGGAAAGGGGGGAGGGGTGGCAGTAGCAGTTCTAGTGTGCAATGGAGGCAGAGCGGCACTTGAATACGTATCGAGGCATTGCAGGGACATTAGGGCTTCCTTTTGAATATATATTGAGCAGAATATTGAAGGATGGGAGGAGGTATCGGTGAGAGTACGAGCGAAGAGACAGCTGAAGATTGACGTGTCGGCTTGAGTCTTGACTTCGAGCAACCCGGGTTGGCCCTGCTAGATCCCTTTCTTCGGGGTGAGAAGGGGGGTAGTTGATAGAGTCGAGAAATCTGAAGGATCCGAGTTAGAGAAGATTTGAGCCATAGCGCTGAGCGGTGCTTGAACAGACGAACAGAGCCGAGGTAGCCATCGTGTTTGTGGGACGACTGCAAATGCGAGAGTCAAGAGCTTGAGGCTTCACCTCGTGGTCTTCAGGACATGACAATCTGATGGGAGGAGGAGGTGCGGAAAGAGGGCCATGCAGAAGAACTTGAAAGTTGACACCAGCCGCGCCGTGCGGATTCGGAAGGACGATGGGCGGAAGGACCGACTTGCTCGTAAACGAAACCAGATTGCTGATGTCGGGAGAGGTTGCGTTGGACTTGGACCCGCAGCTCCAGGGTTGGAAGCCTTGAGCGTGAGGAAGTGGGAAGACACAAGACTTGACAGCTCTTGACAGAAGATCAACGTGCACGTGATGTTGATCGATTGAGCCAAACAAACACACGGACCTCAACGGCCTACTCTCGACTCGAACAGCGGTGGTGCCCTGAATCTGAGGATACTATCAGTTTTTTTTTACACTGAATACAATCATGTGCGACCAGAGTGCAAACCAGATTCAGCTTTCTTCACGCTCTGGCTTCTGGTCCACTGGCAGTGGTCCTACCGGATTTCGGGTTGGGCAAGCGGCTAGTCGGCTAGTCTATGAATATAGTGATGTCAAACCATTGAACTGTGTGATCTAAATTTCTCATTGGGAGATGGCATTGTATTTACAGACAACCGAATGGCAGGTGGTCATACAAGCTTCGGACCAGGTGTAAATTGCAGCTGGTAGAAAGCTGGAGCTGGGTCCACATGGCGGACGGCTGGTTCCAGATATCAGGAAATGTGGCCACCATCTGAACTTCCCAGCTGGGGTTGGCCTGGCAGCACTTTGGCGGTGTAGTCTGTTGTTAAGCGCGGGGTCCCGATTGAGGTAAGCGCTTGTTATATAATTAGCACAGCCACATCGTTCTTTGAAAGGCGACCGCGAAACTAGCCTCAATATTTTCGAGAAATTTCAGCTTACAGAATGTTTGATTCACCATTTGAAAGCTTCTCCAATTTATTTGAAGTTTTAGAGTCCTGTTTGAGGCTCGAAGTGCAACACAAGTGATAGTCACATGTCATGCTTCGGCACTTCATCCACTTGAATTCTGAGCTCTAGATAGAAATTCTGAGCAGGCAGGAATATTCAGTATACTAATATAGATTCATCTGTAGCAAAAACTAGTTTAAGTATCTATCCTGTAGGCACAAAACATCGAAATCCGGCGGCGTGGCTGTGCAGATTATGTAACAAGGTTTTACCCTGATCGGACCCCCGCACTTACTAACAGACTTCAATATATCGAGGTACGAGATCAAATAATATTGAAGTGTCTGGCTGCGAGAGACTACTGATTTGCCGCTTTTTTTATAATGCGACGCCGGGTATTGCGCCTATCACTGTCCGAGAGCCCGATGTCGGTCCCTGTACAGAAGGTGTGATTGGAACATCGGGTCAAGTGGCAAGTGCGCATCTTAACAGGTTTATCACGTCCACACGGCCGCGCCAAGTTCAAGGGGCAAAAGTGGACCGTCCAACTTTACTTCCTCGCAGCCAGCCACAATATCGACCGTGGATGACATGCGGCATGCAACCAATTCAGCCCTGGCTCAAAGCTCACCGGATCGGGACTCGGGTACTCCGCGCTGTACATAGTTCTACTTGGCAGTCTCGGACTCAGACATTGACCGACCTCAACATAGTTGACTCAAGATATTCGGGTTGAGCATCTCGCACAGTCCAAGCGCCACGCATGTTGAGTTAATTTGGAGCTCAACAAGTTCGGAATGTCTGGCTCATTGGAATGCGCCTTCACAGCGGGCATAGAAGGTAACTTCGCACCGGAAACGGGATAACCTCACAGTGTTCAAACTAGCCAGTTTCTTCCTCACTGCGTTCATACCCCCCGTAGACATAGGGTCTATCTACCTGGGTAGACACAGGGTAGACGGACCTGTCTGGCTACCTAAGTATATGTTGCGTACACGTACCTAGTTCACCTGAGTCTACCGTGAGTCTACCCTGTAGATGGGAGTAGACGGACCCGCGCCGAGGTAGACCGATGTAGACCAACGTAGACGTAGTCGGGCTGACATCAACATCGTGTTTCGCCGGTGAACGGTCAACAAAGTCCGGGACACAAGGAAAGCCTAGGTGGGCCCAAATTGGCAATGTATGTTCGGACGGGGTGTGTCTACCAAGAGAGACGGAAGTAGACGGAGTTAGCCGAAGGCTGTCCACTTTAGGTAGCCGGAGGTAGACAGGGGTAGACGGAGGTAGACTAAGATGTGTCTACATGTTGTGGTAGACGTACGTCTACCCGGGTAGCAGCTCATATGGTCAGGATAACTGGTTAACTGCCCGGCCTTGTCGACGGGCTCAATGTGTTATCTTGTGGCCCTCGCCGTACAGCCACATAGGCTTATATAACATGTTTTGCGGCTCCCTAGACTGATTGATGGCACGCTCGGCGTGCTATCCACGGTGAAATGCTTGCTCGGTGTCTACAACAGCAGTACTAGTTTAATCAAGACCCAACGAGCAGAATGCGAGTTGCTTGATTAAGGCAAAAACGCAACTCCTAACCAAATCCTAACTACTTTCCCCTTGAATGGTTTAGACTGTGCCGCTGAGTACGGGTCTTTTGAACGCTTTAAGAAGGTTCAAGGAGCACAGATAATCCAACAGAGGTTGCGAGGAACGAGCCTGTTTTGAGAGGTCTAGTCCGAAGTGCAAGGTTGATTTAGAGTATTAGACCTCTTTGAGCAATGCCAAACGAGTGCCTAAGCCAACAAATCGAGTTTAAAAAGCTTTTAGAAGCTTGAGCCAACAATCCCAATCCTAACAAGGTGCCGTGTTCTCCAAATCCCAAATAATAAGCCTTCCAAGGCTACTGTAGTGCGGTGCCGTGTTCTCAATCCTAATAAGCTCTCTCTAGCTTCTTAACCGTTTCCAATCCCAAGATCCCGATCCAACAATTGATATTGAGTTACTCGTGCAGACGAAACAAAACTTCTTAACGAAGTCAGTCCTGGGTGACAAGTCCCGAATCTCCGTCGTTTATCAAGCAATATCCGGTAAAGGCTAATGCTCTTAGTGACAGAAAGTTCAGTGCCTATCCATGCCAAAACCTCCTCCTTATATACTGTACAATTACGCTTACAATACGATGATTAGTCTACTGGCTGGTATATGAGTAAGGCGTCCGTAGTTAATCACGTGTGGGTAAATATATAGGATCCTCGTGTGTCGACCCCTTAATGCTTGAGTGTGTCTGGTGTGACTGCTCCTTGTCCGATCGTGTAGACAGTCCCATCTTCTATCCTCTTGTCCCCCGTTCAGGACCTTCAGTTTTAGGTAGACGCAGGTACTGGCTTCGAGCCAGTACCTTAATCAGCCCAAACCGCCAAGTGGTTGTGGAGCTATGCGAGTTACCGTCCTGGCCTGGTTCAAGTAACCAAATCAGGATGGCAACAATGATCGGATAGTTGATAAGCGAGGTTCAACCACAGCCGGGGTAACCGGTTACTGTTAAACCCGAATCACCTGACCCGTCGTGCAAGGCTCCCTTTGTAAATCAAGCACAACAAAGCACTTGAACGCTTAACCAAGACCCCATAGTGGTGCCCCAGATCATCAGAGAGGATGATTAATATTGCCCATGTTGTTTGTAGGCCCCACGATGCCTTGATTAAGCAGCGATGCTTAATCTTGGCAATTAAACCCTTAATCATGGATGTCAACCAGTATGAACTTTCCAGTTGATGCATCCCAGGCGGACTTGATTAAGGTCCTCATGCAGGATAAAGCCCTGATTAGCCATATAGGGCTTATGCTAATCCTTTGGAGCAGCGCGCTACATGATTAAGGTGGAAATCAGCAAATTCCTTGCTATTTCACCCATGGTCCGTTTCACGGCTTATCAACGGCTGCTAGAAACCCCTAATTAAATAGATATATTCTTATTTTGTGTGCCGTTCATTAGGCGAATAGGGGCATCAAACAAAAGCCCTTTTCAGGCGGAATTTGGGTATATACTGGGCCTGCTTTTGGCCTCCAACGGCACGTCGTACTACCCCTGCCCCCTCTGTGTGCTGATACCTACCTGCACGCGATACCGGGACCCGCTACCCGCCCTATTCCTCCTCATCCGCATCCATATCCATCAAAACTTCCTCTATTTCCTCAGGCGACAGGCCCTGCGCTTCCAGCTCGGCCCGCTTCCTCGCCAGCTTTGCATCCGCCTCCGCATCCGTACCAAGCGTGCTCGTGTCGTGTTCATCACTACTCGGTAGGGATCCGATGGTGGGCATCCCAGCGGGTGCAATACCCGCGGCGGTAGCGGAGGTGGGCGCAGTAGCGGCAGTGGCAGCGGTACCCGTATTGGGCATACCAGCGGGTGCAATACCAGTGACGGGGGTAGTAGCGGGGGTGGGCGCAGTAGTGGGGGTGGGCGCAGTAGCAGAGGTGGGCGCAGTAGCGGGGGTGGGCACAGTAGCGGCAGCGGTAACCGTAACAGCAGGGGCAGGCACGGTAGTCGTAGCTGTAGCCGGGGGTGCGGTATCATGGGGCATGGGCGCGGTAGCAGCGGGGGTGGGTGCGGCAGCAGCAGGCGTGGGCGCAGCCATGGCGGTGGGCATAGGTGCGGTAGCGGGGGTGGGTGTCCCATTCATCTGCCTCAATACCCAGGTCACATCCTCCACTGCTTCTTTCCACTCCTTTGACTCCGTCTCTACCCGCTCTCTCCACCACTTCAAGCAGATCAGGACGTTGAGGAACCCGTTGGCGCCTGGCAGATCCAGGCCCACCCACGGGCCGTCTCCCGATCTCGACATGGGGAGTGACACTTTCCTCCATGCGGGATTGATCTCTTGCCACCACTTCGCCCACTCGTTTGAAAACCGCTCGACATCCCGGATATCGGGCTTCCCCGTCCTGGCCTGCTGTACCCAGGCGCCTACCTGTGCCGGTCTGAGCTTGGCGGGTAATCCTTTCGGCTGTGAAACATCGTCCATCAGTGCTTCTTTAAGACCCGCCACCCAAAAAAAAAGAACTTACCGGAGAAACGAATCCCTTTCCCTGCTCCCGGAGCCACCATTGTTCCACGAGCTCAGACCAGTGCAGCCCAAAATTGCCTTCCTCGAGCTGCGTTCTCGCCTTCTTTGCCCATTCCTTTGGTGCCGCCGCCTTTGGGGTGGGTTTGGCGCGCTTCTCTCGGGCCGGGCACTTCTCTTCCAACTCATCCTCCTCCTCCTCCTCCTCCTCCTCCTCCTCCTCCTCCTCCTCGCTCGACGTGCCCTCTCCCTCCCCTCTCACGTGTTTTGCTTTTCTGCCCCCTCCCCCCTTGCCTCCCGACTTCTGGCCCGACTTCCTCGCTCCTGCCTTCTTTACGGGGAGGCCCATGGCCTCCTCAAACATCTTGTTGAGCCCGAGGTTTACAAGCATCTCATTGTTGCGTGCAACATTGTTGGCGCGCACTTCGCTTTCGTCTAGGTAGAAAGGTATGTGCAGTCAATGTACAGCGATCAGAATGATCAAATCTGACTTACGCACTGCCCAAACAAATCGCGAGAAACCCTGGAGTGTAGATGTATATACACCCGTATCCCAGGCTGGGAACGTCTTCCCATTCTCGCCCTTCATCTTCCCCGCATTCAGCCTAGATATCAATCAGTACTCGGGTGGCGTAACCACGTGTAACTCACGTACCCCACAACTTGGACGTCGACCTTGGGTTCAGTGACCACTCGCCCCGCCAGCAGCGTTAGTTTGTAACCCGTGTAGTCAGACAGCGCCATCAACAGTGGAGTCACTACCGCAGAGAACCGCTCTCACGCGCTACAAATACACCCTCGTCAGAACACAAGACACGGCGATTACGTTCAAAGAACACTTACATGGCACGATCCCCCTTGTCCAACGACGGCAAACCATCCACAGCGCTGGCGTGGGCCTCAAGACTTTCCTCGTACTCCTTCTCCATCTCTTCAAGAAGCTTCTGCTTCACCTCCGCGGGCTCAGCCGCCAGTAGGTCCCGGGCAATTTGGCATTTCACCGCCAGCTGCTGCTTCTTTGGGGTGTCTGCATGCTTCTCGTTGTACTCCGTCGTCACCTTGTCTTTGAAGTCGTCGTGGGTCATGTAGAAATGAAACTCGGTGGCGCGTTTGGGTGCCGGCAAGTCAGGCTGACGCATCTGCTTCAAGAATGGTATCCACGGGTTTGCCGCCAGCCCTGCCGAAGTACGGCGGTGATTGAACCAACTCTTAACTTTCTATAGACGGGTTTCAGTTCTGCAAGCCACTCAAACACGTCCTCAAGATACACGTACCTTTTGAGTTCCTTTCATCACTTCTTTTTTCCTGGTCTCCTCCTCGGACGTCAGAGTCTCGTTCGGCATGGCGGACACGACCCAGTTCTCATCGGTATCCACAAAAATTGGGCCAACCAGTTCTTCGGTAAGAGGAGAGCGCCAGGGGAAATTTGCCCAGTACTGGGGAAAGAGTCGCTCCCACATCTTCGCCGTGGTTTTCTTGCGCGACGCCTCGCTGTAGGCCTCCATCCAACTTTCTAGGAATTCCCCACGCCGGCCTTGGAAACCGCTCGGAGTCCCGCGTTTTTTCTGCTTGTCGGCCTTGTCAACCATTGTGAAAAAAGAAACGATTTCGTGATGCGGGAAGTCGCGTGATTTCGTGATACGGAAACTCGCGTAATTTCGCGATGCAGACCAACAAAGCCACCATGCAAACCCAAGAGGAAGACCCGGACTTCATCGCTGCTCGTCTCGCTGCCGTCCAACGATCTCTCGACATGGTCTGTGAGGCCGCCGCCGAACGCGAGCGCAGTGATGAGGGAGACTGGTTATGGGCATACTTGCAGGCGCGTCGCGGTATGGCCCCTTCTCTCCTTGCCAAAGAAAAAAAAACTCATACAGTATGTTTTTTAGCATGCCAGGAATATAGCTATGAGCGCCTCCAAAAAATACGGCATGCGGATGCCCGCCGCACGAGTCGGCGTCTGTATCTCGGCCGCTGGGCTGAATATGCCCTTAAATGCGGCAGTGAGCACGTTCCTTCACCTTATGAGGGCCGGTGGGACGAAGCAGCATGGGGGGGAGGAGAATGGGGGAGCATCACCGATCCGGCATGGCAGGACTCTGGTTTCTGGCTGAAGCCAGAGGACGACAATATTTCCCCCATTGTTGTACCGCAACCCCTCCCTTTCTACCTTTTGTAGCACCTGACCTTGAATCCATTCTCTTTCTTTATCGGTTTGTTTTGTGGTGCGAAAAATGGCACTTGCCACAGTAGGATCTATTTAAATAGGGTACATGTAATATATAAGAATTTTGAACGGCAAGTGCATATAGCAAGTACCACCCCAATCTCCAACTCGAACATGCCCTCCCAGCTATGTGTATGTCTTCCATTTGAGGGATCCATCCTTGCGGCTTGACCTCGTTCAGACGTGTTTTGGTGCATGTGATGGCTACCCTCCTTCCTTTTGAGGGATCTGTTACGCCTTGCGGATGACCTCAATTTCCACGCCCACCTCGACCCACGAGCTACCACCTGCACCCACAGCAGCAATGCCTGGTAAGCCGTTCTTTATATTTTTTATTCTATTCCCCTCCCTGCTTCCGACCCGCTTGCCACTGCGTACTACGTGTGCCCGCCCCTGGGACTGCCGAACTACGGGTGCTTGCTTCCTTCTACAATCCAATGCGTCTTTGGCGCGTCTTGTCGCGCCTTTTGGAGTTTCTGCGTTTTGCTACACATTTACATTTTCTATTATTTTTGATTGCACGCCGCCCGCTGACAAACCATTGAAACCGCTATTAGGAAGAGTCCTTCGCAATGGCAAAAAATATGCCGAGTTCATGGACGACGCGGGACTCACCCTGCAGAATCCGTCGGGCCTTCGATGGGCGGAGGCCAGGAGTTTCCCGACCATGTTCTTCCACAACGTACTCAAGACCATCATCCTCGCCGGTCTTCTTGCGCAGAAGCCATTTCGGTGTATCGCCGGCTTTGCGAATAGTAAGTGCCCTCGTATTCAAGTGCTCTGCCCTGATCATCAGCGCAGCTCTCTTTCAATGCTACGCACCCGACCTACATGCATATTACAGCCACACCATGGACAAGCTTCATAAATGGAATTCGACGCTTCTCCACAACTTCCCCCGGAACGTCTCCGTCTTTGCCGCCGCCACCTTCAACTTTGGTCCGAGGACTGTCACCTTCCCACACCTCGACTTCGCAAATCTCGCCTGGGGGTGGTGTGCCATCACCGCGCTCGGGGACTTTGATCCCGACTGCGGCGGCCATCTCATTCTGTGGGATCTCAAACTGATCATACGCTTTCCGCCAGGGAGCACCATCCTCATTCCATCAGCCCTCATTCGGCACTCCAACACCTCCATCCAGGCCCACGAAAACACTTCTCATTCACGCAGTACACATCTGCAGGGATCTTCCGCTTCGTCGACAATGGCTTTAAAAGCGACCAGTTGGTGAATGATCTGGGGGTCTCGGCGGCCGAGCGAGCAGAACGTCTGGAGGCAAGGAAGACGCGTTGGGTGGAGGGTCTGAAAATGTATCGTCGGCGGAATGTAGCAGCGTAGATTATTATTAGCTATTACATTTAAGTCTATACCTTTTATAGTAGCACCGCAATGAATAGGGTCTTCTAGTTCTGCCTTCGAGTCTTGCGTGCCATGTGGAAAGTGAGGAACATAATTTTTTAACACAAAAGTCTGGCTTGAGTGCAGGCCAGACAGGCGTATCACAAACTTGGTACGGGTGTATCACGAACTCGTTACGCATATCTTTTCCTCATTTCGTTGAATTACGGGCACTGTATGGGAATTCTGAAGATGGAGAAACAGTTTAATGGCATACCCGGACTCTCTCAAATTATTCTGAATTTTACGGTCTTTTCTTTGGGGCTCAGATGTTGGTTGCAGTAGGTCGCCCAATTTGGTCTCTGATTACGGTGTCCTCTCATACTTCGACCACTATCTCAAAACTTCAAACTCCACTTTCTCAAATGAAATCTTCAAAGAACACTCGGTAAGCACTCCTCGGTCTATCTATGCTCAAGCTAAACAATAACAAGGGCCAAGGCCGCCTCCGGAGAGCAGGGGAAGAAGGTTCGCTCCCCAGCCACTATGGCAGCCAGGCGCCAGGCCTCAGCTCGGTATCGCGAAAAGTGGGTCACCGATACTCCATAGGCACCCAAGCACTCATTTTCTGTGCAGAAAACCTCGACGAAGAGCGGGATAAGGCCAGGGAGAGGATGGTGCGGTGCGGGATGGAATTTTTCATTGTTTGATCTGTCTAACTGCTAGGCACCGCGAGCGAGTCATGGATCAAGCCGAGCTTGCGGAGGATTTCCGGGCCCGTGCGCGAGAGGCCAGCCGTCGCTATCGGGAAAAGTAGCAAGCTCTCTCTGCCCATGAGCGCTTGGCTCATTGATTTTCGTTTCTTGTCCAGGAACGGCAAGGCTTTGGCACACCGGCAGAGGGTCATTTCGCATGAGGTACGTCCGGTATAGTCTTGGGTTCCTGGCTAGGCCTGATTATCTTGCTTCCCGCCCAATCTTGCTTCTGCCTTTCCCCTCAATACCTGGACCCTCCATCACCTCAGCACCTACGAGACCAGACACGGGCGGCATGCATGGCTCAAACACCAGAATGAGTTGGAACAGCGCCATGCTGAGGCCGAGGAGGCCGAGGAGCTCGCCGATTTCCGTTGTCACGCTGCTGAGGTGGAGTGGATTGTATCATAATGTAGTATCACTCACCTGTCACCGCAAATACAATCTGGTTTGCCTTTGTGTTTGGGTTTGAGAGAGACAGACAGACATTGAATGAGAGAAATATATGCGGTACCCAGCACTAGATTAGATTGTGCTACTACAATCTAATCTACGATGTGCGATGTCTGATATCTCATCCACACTTCCTTGCCTGAGCTCGCAACAAGGCTTTCCACTGTCTCTTCCTCTCCAAGACGAACACCGCGCTATTGTCGCTGTTCTGGATCGTGAAGGAGGCCTTCAATACCCAACAAATTCCTTGTCGCACTCAACTATTGAGTTGGAGATTGGGGTGGTACTTGTGGTTGCATTATTTTCGTTCAACATTGTATATCGCGCTCGCTCACCTTGACCAAAAATTTTCAGAACCGGGGGGTGGTGGTACTTGCTATATGTGGTTGCATTATTTTTGTTCGACATCGTATATCGCGCTCACTCACCTTGACCAAAAATTTCCAGAACCGGGGGTGGTGGTACTTGCTATATGTGGTTGCATTATTTTTGTTCGACATTGTATATCACGCTCGCTCACCTTGATCAAAGATTTCCAGAACCGGGGGTGGTGGTACTTTGCTATATGTGGTTGCATTATTTTGTTCGACATCGTATATCACGCTCGCTCACTTTGACCAAAAATTTCCAGAACCGGGAGGGCATGTTCGATGGAGATCGGGGTGGTACTTGCGAGGGGCACCAGCAGCGACAAGGTTCCGGATTTAGGCGCACGCGCTGCGTGCGGTGGGCGGCACGACAAAGTTGGAGTGGCCGGAGAGCCGTATTCGAAGAGCCGTATTCGAAGGAGCAGAAGAGTTGGGTGGGATTGGGCCGATCGGCCATAGTTGCTGCGGGTGGCGTGGCGGCGCCAAAGGGGTCGCGCCAGGTGCGCGTCGTGTTGAGGTGGGGGATGGGCACTGGTGTCTCGCCGGCAGCCCATGGGCCGAGGTGGGCAAGGAAAGTGAACGAGGTCAGTTGCAAGGCGTGACAGATCCCTCAAAAGGAAGGAGGGCACACATACACATATCACATGCACTGATCCGGCTGCAAACACAAACGCGTCTGCGCGCACTACCGCAATGCAATACTAGCCGTTATCCATTCCCATGCCTCCTCGTGTTCGCCGTATTCGGGGGAGACACCTGGAAATTCTCCCCTCCGCATCCACCTCAGTCTCAAGCCATTCGTTCTCCCCTGCAGATCTCATTCCACAAGCTGAGGTGCACCGGCCTATCGGCACTTTTGTCGACCGCCCTTCCGAGGATTTACGCTGCATATACCGCGATGTAGTGCCCATCGAGCCGCCATCACCTATCAAAAGGGCTCGGTTGTCCATGGCTGAAGGCGGGCCCTCACACGTGCCTGAGTCTGCACCAGACATCAGTATTTTCGATGACTCGCAGGCTCTAGATGAGCGCTACGACATGTTCTTTGATAGTGACGGCCGGGCTACGGCGCCGGCACACCACCCTCCTGCCCATACGCGTAAGGCTATATATTCGGTGTGCTTTTATTTTATTTTATTGGCTAACATTTTGCTGATGCGTTCTTTTGGCGGAAAGGACCCCGTTCTTTATGAATGGAAAGCAAACTCCCGAGATCGATACCTGCTGGAGTTTTTGCGACTCCATGGCTGTGGAGGTCGCAGCATGGAGTTGTGCCCGGACTGCCAGAACCCGGCGCATCCCTGCGTGTACAGATGTCGTGATTGCATGGGTGGTGTTCTTCGATGTCGAGAGTGTTGTGTTGCGCGCCACTTGTACAGTCCGTTGCACCGGGTGGAGGTACAAGCACCTAAACAGATTTCATTGTGTAAGGCTGATTTTTTTACAAGGCGTGGGGTGGGTCGTGCTTCCGGCGTACATCCCTCAAAGCCCTGGGTCTGCGGGTCCAGTTTGGGCATGCTCCTGGCGAATTTTGTGCGAGCCCGGAACCCGGCAGGTCGGAGTTTGTGGTACTGCACCACAACGGAATTCATGACGTCGCAGTGGATTTCTGTGGGTGTGAGCATCGGGGACAGGCGGGGGGAATGGACACGCAGCTGCTGCGCGGGGGATGGTATCCGGCGTCTCAAGACCGGCCGCAGACCTGTATGACCCTGGTCGCACTGGAGCAGTTTCACATCGTGACGTGCCAGGCCAAGACCACGATGTATGACTACTACCAAACCCTCGTGAAACTGACGAGCAACGACGGGACAAAGCCGCCCGACCGTTATCAGGTGTTCATTCGCATTTGTCGGGAGTACCGCCATTTGATGATGCTGAAACGGGGCGGGCGCGGGCACGACGCAGGAGGCGCCCGTGCAACACAATCGGGCGAGCTTGCAGTTCATTGTCCGGCTTGCCCCCGCCCGGGGGTTAATCTGCCGGACGGGTGGGAGAATGCAACGAAAGACCAGCGGTGAGTTTAGATATCAACCCTTAAGGATGGAGTGTTGATTGCGGATTTATAGATTCATTTATGTCTTTTTTTTGGCCATAGATGCCTGTTTTCGCCTCAAACGCGGACTCGTTTCAAGCGAGTTAAAAGACCCGGGCTTGGGGACAGGGATGTCGTACCTGCTGGAGGATACCGAGTTCAGAGAGTTCTTGCTGACAGTGACGGATCAGGTCGAGGGTAAGTGCAGCATAATAATCAGGTTTATCGTGCTAACGCAAGTATATTGGCAGATGAGCACTTGCAGCGGCCTTGCCGCCCTCGACTATGCAAACACAAAGTTTTCGCGGGGGTATAGCAGCACCGGCGTCGGGATGGGGGTGTGTGCACGCCACGAGTTCATTCAGCCGAACGGCGTGGGGGATCTGCAAAGGGGGGAACGGTTTGTATTATTGGCTGCATTTAATGTTGTTTTGGGGCTGACAGACATCTAGATATGCAAACATGGACTACATATTCGGCTCGATCCTCCGCCACCACAGCCCCAGCCTTCGTAAAACTATATCTTACGACATTGTTTGCCAGTGGTGGAAGCATTTAATGGAGCGTCTCCTGGTGCTACCACCACTGGTCCGTTGCGCAAATCGTGCTGGGGATGATGGTTTTTCGTCATCCCAAAGATGCACATTGAGGGGCACAACGTCGACTGCGGGGCGCTCTACTCGCTCAACCTCATTCCGGGAAGCGGGCAGACTGACGGGGAGGGAATAGAGCGGCTGTGGGCAAACATCGGGGGGGATTGCAAGTAGTACGAGGATCATGGGTCCAGGGGCACACCACGACACAATAGACGACCACTGGGCGTATTGGAATTGGCAGAAATTAATCACGTTGGGTAAGTCAGGCGCGACTTTTGCGAGGTGGTGTGGATACTGACGGATGTTTTCAGCGGCAACCCTTCGGTGAAAGCTAGACACGGCCCTGGAGCAGCAGGTCATTCAAAGGGAGGCGCTGGATGCGTGAAATTAGGATTGACTGAGATGGACGTACGGCTGCAGTTCCAGAAAGAGGAGGAGGAGGCAGCCAAGCGGGGGTTACCAGCGAAGCACAAGGTCAGCCCGGGGGGATTCATCGTGGAGTGTTTGGAGGTCGAAGAGGAGCAGTACGTGTTTTTCCTGGATATGTGGGTTTGTGCGTGGCTGACACCGGTGTTTTAGACGTGTCGTTCGTGTACAGGCGGAGCTGAAGAAAGCCAAAACGACCACCCAGCAAATTAATATGGGTGCCCTGCGCACGAAGCTCATCCGTCGCCTGAATCGTCTGCGTCAGCTGCAGGGTACCTACTGCCCTGCAGCGGTTGTCGCGTTGGAGAAGCGCAACGTGCCAGAGGATGAGCAGCCTGAAAACGAGCCGCTGTTCTTGCCTTCCGCTCTGTCGGAAGTACAACGTGCGGCAGGGGGTTGCAGCCCGGGGCTCCTCGAGATGGAACAGTTGATGCGCGATGCACAGTGTCGCAGCTCGCTCGTCAAACTGCGCAACCAGTTGATCATCAAGGCCCGCTTCCTGAACTACAAATCGCTGCACGCCCGACACCAGGGGGCAACCACCCGTTCACGGACGATTGTTAGTCGGAATGAGACCAAGATTCGTCTGCACTCCGAGAAATACCAGGCAGCTTGGAGTGCGTTATTGGCTGCCGCCGGCGGGAACGTATCGCAGGTTGGGTGGCGAAAATTGGTGCGCGAGGACATTCGGTGTATGGAGGACTCGGCGGACTTGGTGACGAAGGAGATGAAACGGAAGAAGGCGAAGGAGAGGCGGAAGAGGAAGTATCAGGAGCTGATAGACCACGGGATCGACGTCCCCGCCTGGGACAAGAACCAGAGGAGGACAGCGACGATGGTGACGAGGAGGCTGTGGGGAGGAAGACGACGGAGAGCCGGAGAGAGGTGTCGTGGATTTGGGCGGTAGCCGGGAACTCCGGGTCAGATGCGGGCTTCGAGAACGGTAGATTATCGTTTTCATTTGAAATATATTCTAACTAGAATGTGTAGCCCTCCGGATTGAGTGGTCCAAGGCATACGCGCGATCGCGGCGGTGGGACGAGGAGGTGATGCTCCTAAAGGAGGAGTTTCGGCGTCTTCCGATTTCGCTGGAGTTCGAGGCCGAGAGGTGGGTGGAACACAGCCGAGGTGTGGAGGCGAGGAGCGAGCTGGAGGAGGCGTACGTGCAGGGGATGTGTGCGTATGCCGCGCAGCAGGAGGTGCTGTTCCGGAACCTCGCGGACCAAGCAAGGGCCACAGAGATCGCCCCGAAGCTGGCGAGAGGCAAGGGGAGGGTGCGCACCCCGGGCGGTGGATCCGCTGCAGGATACCGAGGTGCCGGCAAGCAATAGGGAAAACGGGGATGATGATGCGGCGATACTGGCTGCAGTACAGGACGAGGACACTAACGAGAAGAGGGGAGAGATCGAGAGTGACGAGGAGGTGATCATGGGTGGCGAGCTAGACGATATATAGAGGCGGAAAGGTGGTTTTCGTGTTTTTTTTTGGGATGGGCGCTTATACAGCGCCTATCCATTTTGGGATCGTAGCACGTTCCCCGGGTATCTCCGGGCCAAAATATTGGTTTTGCGCAGTATATAGCCCCCATTTTAGGGGTTGAAAGTAGTAATTATCATTTATTTCGGTTCTAGGAGGGGTTTGTACAGTGCGGGAATGGTCCTGGAGATGCCGGGCAGAGCCTAGGTGATGACAGACGGCATTGAAAGGCATTGTATATGCCCGAGATCAGCGGGTTTCCCTATATAGGGTTGCCACAGATAACGCATTGAGCCCGTTGACAGGGCCAAGCAGTTAACTGGTTAACTTGACCATATGTACTGCGGGTAGACAGATGTTAGACGGAGGTAGACGTAGTAGACGGAGATATGTCTACGGGGGGGGCTTGAACGCAGTGCCTGGTAATGAGCGGTGACCATGTCAAGACCTCAACGATCTTGGGTGTTACTCGGCGCCGCGCGCTAGTTCTTCATATGCTGTTCTATTTGGCCAACCCAAAACACAAGTGTAACGGTCCCACCACAATCCCCAGACAGATTACTCCTTATCATAAACCATCCTGAGCACCCTCCCACAACTCGAACACTCTCGCTTCGACCGCTCGATATTTCCGACCCTTGCTCGGGATTGTACACCGCAAGTATCGCCGTCGACGACCGACTTGGACATACGGGCCTGATGGTGAGTGCTTGGGTTTCAATGCCGGGACTCGCACCCACTGATAGATTCAAGAATAGAAAAGAGCTCCGATTCTTGAACGCATGCATTTTCAAAAAACCATTATATCCCTAAATTCAGGATCTAGGAGCGTCAGAATCATCAAACCCATCCCTCAGTTGCAATTTGCGATGACGGCTTCACCGTCCTTGATGGTGGTGGCCAGCTTGGTCTGCGCATCCGAGACGGCGTCGGCGACGGTGGGGACTGTGGAAAGACTAATATTAGCGACAAGGTCTGTATGGTCCC
This sequence comes from Mycena olivaceomarginata, assembly GCA_029378375.1. NCBI lineage: Eukaryota > Fungi > Basidiomycota > Agaricomycetes > Agaricales > Mycenaceae > Mycena > Mycena olivaceomarginata. The sequence continues at coordinate 1,151 of JARKIC010000485.1, read as the reverse complement.
AGACGTAGGTACGAACTCAGTGGTCCCAGTCAGGGCAGTCTGAGCAGCATTCAGACCTGTCCCAACCTGGGTGCGAGCATCCGCAGGGGGTGCTCCGCCGCTGCGACGAGAAGAAGCAATGGCTTTGATGCTGTCGCTGGCGCTGGAGAGACCAGCCTGGGCTGCGCTCACGGCAGTTGCGGTATCAGGGTCCCTGATATCAAAGAAAGTAAGAGTTGGTTCAATCGCAGCGAACACGCGCAAATTAAAGTGGACGCACGTCGTGTCGATCTTCCCGACGGCGTTTGTGGTCGCAGCAAGGGAGGAAACAATCTGCAAGCGGTTCACGTTGCACTGGATGCTTCCGAGACTACTGTACAATTCATTCAAATCGACGGGGGTGTGACGCGTGACCCATTTTACCTATTCGACATTTCGGCAGCCGCCGTTTTTTGCGTGAACATCTCGAAAATTTCGGCATTTGAACCGGAAATTCACGCTGGCCGAGGGGCGCTAAAGCAGGAACTATATTAGTATTTCAATATCGGTCGACATGGTATTCACCAGCACTGAGACGCGGCTAGGGCTGCCGCCCGTACCGTCGCGACGGCTCGACGGCACCCGTCGAAACGGGTGCCGTGCCCGTCCCGTCGGAGATTTGGAGCTCCCTCTACGGCCCGTCAAACAACGGCCGTGACGGCCGTTCGACGGGTGATTTGAATCTGGTTTTAAACTGATCATTTGAGCGGTAATTTCCAGTTTATACAGTTGAATGCTTGGAAAGCCGCCTCATTTAGTTCATATATTTCCCTCCCACCAGATCTGTTGGTCAGAAATCGGTGTTGCATGGCTATTGTTGTGATCATCGGCAACGGCCGAACATGATTGCCGAGGTTCAACACACCAGAAGCTTGCACCAAGACCGAAGAACAGCAGGGGTGAAATGTAACTGGTCAGACGAAGACATGCAAGACATTCTATACCAATTTGTGAGTCGAGATGGGGTCAAAATCGCAAGTTGAATTGGAACCCAGCCCGTTATCGTAATCACGGCCGCCACGGCCGTCCCGTTGCCCGTCCCGTCCCGTCAGAGGTTTCGGGATGCGAAAAACGGCCGTCAATCGACGGCCGTTGCCGTCACGGTAACGGGCGGCAGCCTTAGACGCGGCGAA